>PVJL010003525.1:83297-155545 GCA_004026885.1 Lyroderma lyra
CCCCCCACAGTGCCCTCTGCGCCCCCCCACCCCGCAGCGCCCTGCCCAGGTCTGTCTGGGCGCAGCATCCCCCTCTCCAAAGTTCTTTTCTCCCCACTCTGGGAATGACATTTCAGTCCCCTTGGCAGGGGGCTTGTGTTGAGGGGCTCTGTGGATAGACTGATTGGGAAAACAATGTGTAAGAAACTGCTAACCCGTCATTCTGTTCACCTTCCCCGGGAATATTTGCATTTCAAAGCTTCCCAAGGACACTGCAGCGCTAACCAAAGAGGGCTGCATCAGTGGAATAGGAGGCAGTGTGGCTTGCAACAGAGGGGGGGCTCCTTTGTTAAGGGGCCTGTTCTGGATCATTCCTAGTCCCTTTTAAACAACCCGTGTTATTACACCCTCCGCAGTTTGTTAGCACCCAGCTTGACACGCAATTCAGGCAGCTCAGAAACTGATGGCTTGTGCGCAGCACTGGGCCATTTCCAGAAAGAGAGTGTGAATTTCAAGTGTCTGTGCCGGCAGGACCAAGAGGAAAAACGAGAATGATAACACCATACATATCATCAGGCTTCGTGATGGTAAGATCTGCACGCCCCTTCCCGTGGACTAACACAGTTAATACTCAGAAACTCTGTGACGGACGCGGGGCAGGTTTGTTGGGCCCTGTTTTATGGGTGTGGAAACTGAGATGTGGAGACATTAAGTGACTTACCTGAGGTCACACAGCCAGTGCATCTTCCCTCACCTATGCTAGTGCTGTTCCTTTGTGGAGTGCTGCCTCTTTGGCCTCTGGTACTGCCCGGGGCCTGGAGGTTGGGTCGGGCAGGGATAAAGTGCAATGTGGTCAGGGCCGTGTCCTCAGTCAAAGCCCCGACGTTTGGCCCCGCCTAAGACACGGCCAGTGTTTTGCTTCAGGGATCACCTCTGCAGCTGAGGTGAGGGGGCGGGGGTGGCGATATTGTCTATGTTGGTATTCTGCATCTGTGTGGGTATTGATTTCTTTCTCAAAGGGCTCCATCTGCCTTCTATCTAAGTGTATTACTAATTTTCATTCTAGTCCTTTGAGGATTTTTATCCCTGGTCTATAGAGGTGCAGGTTTCCAGGGTTACCAGAAATCTATAGATTGAAGTCTTTCTCTGGCTTTTTATAAAGGTCCTTATTAGTGGAAATCTTCCTTTTCATCATCTTTATTTTCTGGATGGTATATCTGTTACAACTTTTCTTTTTTACTTCTGCTTGCAGTTCTTCTGTTAAGAATAACCTCTGAGCAACTGCTTTGTGCAGGAGAGGATGCGAAATACATTATAGACACAACATCCTCTGTGGCAATGAAAGTAACCGAGTCCTATAAGGCCAGCGTCAGGAGGTGGCGAGTGCTGTGCCCTTGGAATCAGCAGACCTGGCACAGGTCTTGGTTTGTCAATAACTAGTTGTATGGTCCTGACCTAGTCATGTAATTGTACCCATCTGAGTTTCAGTTGCTTCCTCTGTGAAATGGGGAAATAATAACCGCCACGTTGGTTTGTGAGGATTTGATGAGCTGAGCCTGTAGGATAGGGCCTCTCAGACCTTAATGCGCATAGGAATCTTCGGTGGGAAATGCAGGTTAAAAAGCAGGCTCTGAATCACTGAGTTTGAGGTGTGGCCTGAGATTCTAACTTCTATCAAACTCCCAAAGGACGGAATCAAGGGTGAGAGCCACTGTCTGAAAAATGCTGCAACAGCATGTGGTGACAGACACAGAAGACTGCCCAGTGCTGAAGTGATGGGGAATCAAAGCAGCGTGTAGAAAACATCCCCAATCCGTCTTCCTTGATATTTAAGACCTGCCACAAACTAATGTTGAAATGCAACGTTTATTGTTATTTTCACATTACAGAAGTAATGAGTGGTATCTGTGGACACAAGCCTAACTCTCATTTCAATGTTTCCTTGGCTGGCATTCAGACTGACTGACTGTGCCAGGGCTCAAGGTTTGAAAGTGCCCCAGCAGCCTACCACAGAGGCAGCTAAATGAAACTCAATGCCCAGGACCTATGCGATTACAATAATGAACTATTATTCTAATCTATCTCGAAGACCTGTCAGTGGGGGAGTAGTATAGGGGCAATAGGAAGCCAAATTTGGGAAGCAGATGCTTTATTAAAAAAATAGGAAGTCCCACCAACTGTTTACATTTTAGATACATTGATATTTGAGATGGTGAGAAATTTGCTATTTCAGTTTGCCTCAAGTTTGATAGATTTTTGACCCAGAGAAAAAGTTACTCTTTTTTTTTTATTTGAGAGTGAGCCGAGTTTTGTTAGAGTCAACATCACATCCCTCCGTATTTCCATGTCCAAATTCTCCATCCCACCCCCATACTGGATGATCTTAGGAACAGTTGTAGACCAACCCTGCTCCTTACAACCCAAAACTCCATCATCTTTAGAATGATGAGCTAAAATTGCCCAGTGCTTTATGGTTTAAAAAGTGCTTTTGCTTGCATGACCTTATCTGATCCTATGACTGTCCTTTAAGCCAACAAATATTATTTCCATGTTCAATTTTGGGGAATTTAGGTGATGTGTCTAAGTTCATACTCAAAGTGGCAGAGCGAAAGGGCAAAACTATTTTCTGACCATTTATTTTTCACTCTTTCCAGAATAATATATCTGTCTTTGTTCTAGAGCAGTATCTTTTCAATCCTGGACTCCCATTGGAAGCTTTTAAAGAACTATTATGCTCAGGTCCTAACTCCAATCAATTAAATCAGAATCTTTGGGGTGGAGCCAATATCTACCTGCATTAAAAAAAAAATTCCGAGAGTTCATCCAGAGGTGAGAAATCACTGCTTTGGAAGGAGTTTTGGGAACCACTAGAGCAATTTTTAAAAATATTTATTTATTTATTTATTTATTTATTTATTGGTTGGTTAAAATGGAGCTAGGTATACCTTTACTCAAGGCTAGATATTGCTATAGTACTTGGTTCTTTGTATGTGTGATTTCTAGCACCTAGCTCAATGGGGCAAGGGAACCAAAATTTAGAGCCCCTACTGTGAGTCAGGTGCCCGGTTGGTCATTTAAGCAGCCTACACCTCAGTTGAGATTGGTATCACTACCTGATTTTATAGGTGCAGGCACTAAAAGAAGCCAAAGTTAAGTAATGCATTCAAAATCATGCCACTTGTAAATGTCGGGGCTGGGATTCGAACCTGCATCAGCCTAAACCTTAAAGAGGCTGGTTGGGTAATTTCATTTAGACAAAGATGATGCATCGGAGTGAATGGAAATCTACCAGTTCTCTTTTTTTTCCTCATTATTGTAATGTAACTCACTTAACTGAAGCAGGAATGCTGGATCTTGAACTTCTGCCCAAAAAGACAGAGGAGGACTCGCTCAGGCCAGGGGGAGGGTAAAGTAGGAGACATCTGGGGTCTAGGCATTAGCCAGATCACTAGGTGGGGTGAACCAAAGACCCATGGGGGTTGGATATCAGTGGATAGAAACAGACAGAAGTCAGGTATCTCAAAAGTGTAGGCAGGTGCCAAGGGGTGAATGGGTGATTCTAGTTGGAAGTAGGCTAAAAGTAAGAAGCCTGGAGAACCACAAAGGGCCAAGGTGCTACTAGCTGCTGGGGTCAGGGTCAGACTAGGTGTTCTCAGGGATGAGGTATCTTTGCAGCTGTTTTGGCAGGAGTAAGGAAAGTCAGCACGTGGCTGGGTGTGTGCCCATAGATGAGCGCTAAGAGGGGACAAGTGAATACAGCTGGTTAGGGCAGAAGAGCGTGGAGGGTATAGGTTGTTAGGAAGCTGTTTCTATTCATTAAAGCAGAATAAATTCTTCCACATACTATATTAACCTTATTGCTGCATTTATCTTTATATGTATGAGGGAGGACCAATAAAAACCCAAAATTCATTTATAAAAAATTGTGTATTCTTACGTGTTCAAACTTCAGTTACTTTCAAAGTACTCTGTTTGATGCAACACAACTATTGAGATGCTTTTTCCACTGCTCAAAACAGTTTTTTAACTCATCAATTTTGATGTCTTCTAGTGCTTCTGTGATTTTTTTTGTTTCACCTTTTCCACATTGGTGAAACGTTTCCCTTTGGGGATTTTTTCATCCAGGGAAACAAACACTACTCGCTTGGGATGAGATTGGGTGACTATGGAGGGTGGTGCATGGGGGATCATGTTGTTTTGGGTAAAAAAAACTGCTGAACACTAAGTGTGGTGCAGGCAGGTGCGTTGTCATGCTGCACGTTGTTCATGTAAATCACCCATCATGAAATGGGCAAATGCATTGAAAGAGTTTCCAAAAAACAGCTCACTGAAGCCGAGTGCAGCCTCTCACAACAATGCCAGCTGGTGCATGGATGCAGGTGGGTTCCTAGAACAGTCCCCTAGCAGGGGAAGCCTGCACTACAAGGGGCCTGCCCTCCAGAAGAAAATTCCTGTTCTTGGGGTCCCCTCTCGTATTTTCACGTTACCTCCCCAGCTGACTTCGAGGCTTGCGGGGCAGGGACTGCAAGCTTGCTCACACACACACAGGTTTGGCACACAGTTAGGGTTATCTGCTTTACCTGATTGCGAATGCAGGGTTCTCGACTGTCCTCCTGAGGTTTCCACGTGGATGCTCAAACCCACACAAATGATGTCTCCAAAAATCATCAGGTTCTTTTTTGCCACTGGTGTCTCTGACATGAGCACCGCACTTGACTGCACAACAGTGGCATAATGTTAGAGACCTTGCTTATACGAGTATATGCTGCCAAAATATCTGAGAGGAGTCACATGTATTGAGGACAGCTGCAGGCCCGCCCTGGGCTGTGCTAACGGCGCCCACCTCGGTGAAAGTTGCCATCCACCCAGCTGGTCCAGTCACATCAGCCCCAAAGATGCAGCTCTTCTTGGTCACGAGCTGCTGTTCTCTGGTAGCTCCCGGCAGGTCATCTGCTGTCTTTTATTTGGATTTATTTTTCTGGGCTGAGAGTCTCCCAGTGAGGTGTGGCATTTATTCTTCCCAATTCCCAAAAAGCCGTGAGGCAGTTAAAACAACAATACTGGCTCCTCCCCCTGACAGTTTTTGTGAAGGAGGAAAAAAGAGAGGGAGAGTAGAATACAGGAAAAGGCCAGGGGTGCATCGGGGGAGAAAAACAAAAGGGAACCCAGAAGGAGGGTGAGGAGAAGTAAGACAGAAGAACGATCCAAATCTTCCTGACGGCTGGAGTTTTCAGAAAGTTGTTTATAGCTTTGGGTTTCTCTTTCAAGCCAGTCCCCGGCCAGAACTTGAAACAACTTCTTCTCTGCCTGGGACGCAAGCGGCAGGAGACTCCACCGATGCAAAGATACCTATGTAGACGCTTTTCCTGTCCGTGTGTGTGTGTGTGTGTGTGTGTGTGTGTGTGTGATAGTAGGGCTATGACAGCCACTTCTGAGCTTGAAAACTGAAGCGAATTCTCTCTGTTTCCCCGCTGGACCACAGGCCCTGCTCGGAGTTTGCGTTTACACTGGGTTAGTGAGATGGCCGAGAGGGCCGTAATTCAGTTATGGATTCTCAGGCCATCGGTTAGCCAGGGGGCGAGGGAAGGGCGATGATTCACTTCCTTATTTCTGTGACTGCTTTGTAAATTTTGCAGGGAGAATAAAAGGTGTCCCTTTCCTCTGTCCTCCCGAAGTTCCCGGGTCCCTGCTCTGCTCCTCGGGCCTGCATCGGCCGCAGCCTTTGTTTCCTCGGTCCCGCCGGCTCCCTTCCAGAGAGCGCCTTGGCCCCCAAGGCAGCGGTCTCTTCTGTCCCTCAGGGGGCCCTGCCCCGCGGGTCTTCCTCATCTGCTTTCCAGTGAGTCCTTCAGTGATACGCCTGATGGAAGACGAAGGGGAAAGAGCCAAATTATGAGATTCGAGGACTGAGAAACGAAACTCTCAACAGTGGCATCCGCAGTTGTCAAGGCCTTATTTAGTATGAGTGTTTGTGTTTATGAGTGTGAGGTGTGCATGCTCGTGTGCGTGTGTGCGTGTGTGTGCACATGCGTGCACGTGCGTGCTCGTGTGTGCATGTGCGCGTGTGTGCGTGCTTGTGTGTGCGTGTGTGTGTGTGTTGTGGAGGACGTGGTGATAGAGAATGAGGAGCAGGCGCTGCCTGGATAGTCCCGATGGTCATTTTTTCCAGGTTGTCTTAATTCTGCCTTCCTCCCCTCTATGAAGAGTGGCCCTCAAAAGTCTGACCAGACGTCCCATTTTAAACGGGACAGAAAACAATCGTACTGTCCCATTTCAAATGGTACCTGTGGTCAGCCTACCGACACCTCGAATGTAGCCCAGTGAGACCAGGCTGACCATATGCACCATCTGAAACGGGACAGGACTGTTGTTTTCTGTCCCGTTTAAAACGGTACATCTGGTCAGCCTACCTTTAAACTTGAGGCAAGGAGAGGATACAGAAACCATGCCACGTGGAAATCTCTTCAATGAGCATGGAGGTGACAAGAAGAGGTAATCAAGGTGCACCACCCAGAAAGGAGGAGAGAGTACTGTGATGGAATTAGGATTTGGTTCTCAGTGTTAGCACACAGTAGCCTTAGAGTCACTTATTCTCCTGTTTCAGCTTTCCCATCTATAAATTAGAATAAATTAGGTTAGGTATTTGGAGCAATTAGAATGCTATATGTTTATTAAAGGCTGAAGCAATGTAGGTATTATTGGTGTGGAATACCTGGAGGGCAAGAGCTTTGAAGGAGGAGTGTTTCTTAGAGGATGCATGAGCAGTGACGTCGAAGCAACGAGAACACCAGCCCTACCTGCCGCCGACTCCCGAGACAATCCCGTGGGCAGCGTGGAGAAGGGGCGAATGGGTGGCCTCCGTTTGAGAGGACTTCAGGGAAGTCTAGGGCAGAGGCAGATGGACAGTTGTAAAGGATTCCATTAAAAAAATCATGACTTACCTCTTCAACCCAATGACCCGAAGGTCCTTTAAAACCTAATTTTTAAAAAAGGATACAAAAATCTAAAATGTGTAAGAGATTTAAGTATGAAAAGTAAATGGTTCTCCCAGCCCAGCCCAGATTCCAGTTCTTCTCTCCAGAAGCAAACACGGCACCAGCTTATTATGTATTTACATGGGTTGTAAATGTTCTGAAAGTCTAGGGTGTCCAAACTTTAAGCTCCCCTGGGCCACATTGGAAGAAGAAGAAGTGGCTTGGGCCACACATAAAATACACGAACACTAAGGATAGCTGATCAGCTAGAAGGAGGTCCGTGCATGATTTTTGTAATGTCTTAAGAAAGTTTATGAATTTGTGTTGGGCCACATTCAAAGCCATCCTGGGCTGCATGTGGCCTGCGGGCCATGTGTTGGACAAGCTTGTTCTAGTCTATGAAACTCCTTTTCAGTATATCCCACTCTCTTTAAGGCTGCATTGAAAACTGACTTTATACAGTCCCTTCACGGCTCTCCTGGCTGGTCTGGTTATGACCCCACCACTTGCTCCAAGTACAGTGTGCTGTGGGGAGCGTCCAACACGCGGACACGGAGTAGGTAGGAATGGCCAAGGCGTGCAGGCAGGGCCTGGGCCTCTGTGTGTCCTGCAGGCACCACCGTGGTCCTGCTCACCCGCTCTCCCACAGGCTCCATTTGTCATTTGCTTCCTGCTCTAGGATCCCCTCTCTCCCTGTGGCCCAGGCCAGAGTGAAGCCAGATAATGCTGACCTGGGCTCACATGGTTTGATGTGGAGAAGAAAGAGAGAAGAGCAAACATGATCAGGAGTCAGCAGGCAGGGGAATGAAAGGGATGCGCCCTTCTGTTTAAAAGCCCAGAGCAAGGGCCTATGGGGCCAGGAGGAAAAGCTCAAGTAGGAAGTAAAAGAGAACCCAGGGGACAGAGTGTCCCCCACATTGGTGACAGCAAAACTGAAGATGTCAGTTATTTTTCCTCTCCTGTTGGTCCCAAACTACCTAATCTTACCTGTTTGCCAAAGGTGACGTCATCCAACGACACTGTCCCCGTTGAATAACAATACAGTGTTTGGCGATGGTTTGTTTACTGAGAAGCCCTTGCAGGGCTGCTCAGCCCCAGTTTTTACAGCATAGTCTGATTTCACCAATTTTATAAGGTTAACTCATTAGAGGCAAGTTGGAGGGGCGGGGTATGCTCAGAACAGACAAATAAATAGTCTGGGAAGCCATCATTTAAAATGATAAGAATAAAAACCTTCATAAACATCAGTATTTGCACCATGGTTTAGGATCTCTCTTAACAAGCAATTCTACTATGACCTCTGAATGATTTCCTTTAGCAGATGACTTCCCTGTTGTCAGATTTCGTGGTGACTCAATGCGATGATGCTACCCCACCGCAGGTGTGTTTGAGCTAAAACGGTGTTGGCTGAGCGCCACAGCCGGACTCAAGAGCTAGACACCTTATGGATTTTCGTAAGTGGCGGTCACCTCTCTCTGCATGATTTGGGGTGGAGGTTGTTGCTGATTTAAGTTGTAGAATAAAAACTCACTTAGATGAATGACTAATTCAGGCCCTCCAAAATTTATTCAAGGCCAGAATTATCTGGGCTGGATCGGTGGACAACTCCTGAGTAATTACCTAATTCACTTCCAACTTTATATTCTGCCCTCTAGATGTTCAATTATTAGGCCACAAAGTTATTAAAGACAGATTGAGTTGGGCGATCAAAAGGTTTTATTTACTCTTTCAGATTCAGTGTCCTCATCCATAAAATGGAGCTGATAATAAAATAACCTCTACTTCTGAGAGTTATATATTAATATAAGACAGGTATGTATATATATTTATATTTACATGTATCTCATTTAAATAAGATACTGTGTACTAAGTGCCCAGTGATACCTGGTGTGTTAGCTGTCATTATAATTACTATGCAGTGGCATCCTGTAAGCTTTTCCCAAAGTTCTCCAGTCCGATGCCTAAAAGCAGTTGACTTCATTTGGTGTCTCCCAATTTTGGCACATCTTTTTGTAGTTTTGCAGGTACCCGCAGATCATGGAAGCAACAATTCACCAGTTTGAGTCTCCTGTCTATCGCCCAATGATATTCCCCCACAGTGTTTTTGTTTTACTCCATAGTGTTTTGGTTTTTTTTTTTTTTAAGTTCTTTCATGCTCACATACTCTCATTGATATAAATCTTTTACAGTAAAGTCTTAGATGGGGAATGGAGGTAAAAAGTTAACGTAAAATGAACTCCAAAGCTGGTTCTCCTTTGTGTTTGACATAATAAATCCTAGGAGTGTTGCAGTGTTTTAAAATACTCTGTAACCCAAACAGTTGGACATCATGTAAGCATAGTTAGTCTACTGAGAAGAAAGGACTTGAGTATTCCTCTTTTATTTTAAAACATGTGTATAAAATAAAATATAAATGTAAGTCATAGATCTGCAAAGTATTATTTGCAAATCTCCTAAGGTCATAGTGGTGTAAGTGAGAGAAAGATGTATAAACAAAAGCACAATACTTTCTACCAGACACTGTTATTTATCTTGTTCTCGGTGTTCACGGTATCCTAGGCATATGTCCATAATACTGCACATGCACTATGCTTTATTTATCTGTTTACATGCCCTCTTCTTATTAACCTGAGGGAACTTTGTAGGTACAGTAAATTATGTCCTTGCTCTCATGGCTCTTAACTCTCACCTTGGTACAGAATAAATATCAACATATTTATTTTGAATGAATAAATGAAACATGAATTTTTATATTATAAAAAGGATATCACACTAGGGTGCTGTTTTTTTTTCCCCAATGCAATAGAGTCGATATTGTGATCTGATTAGAATCTAGGTCTCCAAATTATCAGGACTCTGTTTGGTTAAAAATCACTGTGTCCTCCTCTCCCAACATGAAGAGCAGTAGAATAAAAACCAGACACAGGGGAACAACTGTTTTCTATTATTTTTGGATTATGTACCATTAAGAAAATTCCAAGAAATTAAAAATATCAATAAATCACATTTAAGTTTAAAAAAATGAACTCTGAAGCTTTCTTTGTCTGGATCTAGTTGCAAATATTTCCAGATAAACGAATTCATTTTCCTGCTGTCAGACAGTTCCATGAACAAAGAAGTTCATCTTTCTACGATAATGGAAGCTCTTGGGGTGCCTAGGTCACCGGCCACTCTGAACAGGGGCTTTTATTATACTGGCCTGAACATATAAAAGCTAACGAGCAGGTGTTGGCAACCTTTGACTTCGGCCGAAGCTGACATCGAGACTAAATTTTCATTGGGTTTACTAGAAATGTTTCTTAGACAGTTTTGTATTGTAGGCACTCAATAAGTATTTGTTAAGTAAATGATCATTGTATCCTTAACTCCTCATGCCACCTCTCTCTCTCTCTCATCTTTTCCTAAACATACTTAATATAGCTATATAGGAGTCCTTTATATTTTAGGGCTCCTAACATATAAAGAATGTAGGAGATGTCACGGTTGAACCAGTCTCAGCCACTATTTCCCTTTCTCTGTGCCCCAGTTCTCCGGCCACTGCTGATAGGGATCAGGATTGGGGAGTACAGTGGACAAAGTATTAGGGGTTAGGACTTCGACCTAGGGATTCTGGGGAGGGGAGATGCAGTTCAGCTCCTAACAGGGGACAAGATGAAATTCTCGAGCTGGGTATTTTTCAGTGTGTTGTGAAAGAGAGGCCGGCGGGGCACTGTTGTCCTCCAGTCCTACGACCCTCAGGGGCACAGGAGGGTTGGGAAGGAAGCACAGTGGCAAAGAAAGTATCTACACAAACAGCTAATTCATCCTATAGGGTGCTAAGGACTAACACTTATTCCCGCTGGCAACGTGTCACCGGCAGCCCATTCTCCCAGAATGCCAGAGGATGCCCCATGACCTCTAACATCAATTTAAACTTGGTAAAGAGTTTTCCTCTGTCTCTTTTTGGCTGAAGCAATGCTCTGCATACTATGACTCCTTAATTAAAAAATCATGAATGGAAGCTATCAGGAAAAGGCTTTGGAATCAAATGGACCGGAGTGGTGTAGCATCTCCACCTCTTACTATAAAGCTCTGAGCAATTAACTCAGATCATTCCACTGACATTCCTAAGCTCAGACCATGTGCCAGTATTGTGCTCAGCTGGAGAGACACAAAGATGAGTAAGATAAAAGTCCTCCCTCCACCAGTCTAGTAGAGGCTGACAGAAAAATAAGGGAATAATTGTCAGAAAGCGCCTAACAGGAGCTGCAACTGTGTGACACGCAGGCTGCCGTGGGACATCTCATCCTCGGCGGGTGGTAATGACCGAGTGAGTCCTGACAAACGACGAGAAGGTGACCAGGTGAAGGAAGCTGGGGCTGGCTGGGAGGAGAGTGTTCTGAGGGGGGGAAGCACCCCTAACGTGGTGCCAGGAGCGCCCAACTCGGAAGGCTGCTGAGAGAATGACCGTGAGAAGGCACACAGGCTCTCCTCACTTAATGACGGAGCTCCGTTCCTACCACCAGGTCGTTAAGCGAACTGGGCAGTAAGGGAAGAGCTTAAAGGCGGAGGTCTTGTGGCTGTCGTGGCACCATAGGGTGTATATTTTTCAATAGATATCACGTGACCCCACACTTACAAATGAAGTATGTAGTCTTGTGTGATTGTGAGCGCTTTGTGTAGTGAATACTAACCGACTGCAGGAATGAGACAAAGACTGAGAAAGGGGGTACATGAGACCCACACAGACTGAGAAAGGGGATCCCTCGCACTGGAGAACTGGTCCTAAGTCTGAGTGGTTGTTAAACAGGTAGGTCGTTAAGTGAGGAGTGGCTGTAGGTCTCAAGTGTTTAGCCTGGCCCATAATAGGTGCTGACCCAGTGTAGTTCAGGGGTCCCATTTCATCCTCTCAACTTTGGTATTCTCTCCCCTAGTTCCCTTTTTGGTGGCAAACTGAGCTCTGGACATAGCAAGTCTTCCCGTGGTCAGTGTGAGTTTGAGAGTCTGGCGAAGATCATGCTTTCTTCCTTATGCCAAAACGGTCCATATTTGGTGCATCTTAGTTTCAGGGTTTGCAAGGGGACTTGGCCACCTTCTCCATCTCCCCCACAGCACGCGGAACGGAAGGGAGTCCAGGGGTGCACACGAAAGCACAATGGCAAGCTCAGAGTACGCCGGTGCATGCGCGGAATTATTCTCTGCATAATAATTTCTATCACTGCAATTAGACTGTAATTAAAAGTCACTAATGTTTCCTGACAGCCGGCAATTGGATTTGGGGCCCAAAGGAAAAGGCTGGGGTGTGCTGGTGTGGGTGGGGATACCACACACGGGGATGTCTGTGCAAATGCTGTCCTCCTTCAGGGCTAGTCACTCATAAAAAGTCTTCTCATTTATACACAGAAATAACGAGGCAGACGAACAGCTTTAGAAGGTAAAGAAGAGTTCGGTACGATCAGCAACGCCATCGTGCGGCCCCGGAGGAAGCCTGCCTGCCTTCCGGCCGGGAAGCGTGCGAGCTCCGAGCTGCCGTGAATGACTTCGGGAAGCTGGAGTCAAAACTGGCTTTCAGGTGGTTCCACTCCCCCACGACCCCTGGGTAAACAAGGAGCCACACGGAATTGCCTTAGACTCTGACCTGCGAATCAGCCCCAAGGAGCCAGGATTTCTGTTTCCAGTCGCCCACAACTCTGGGGCTGACAGAACGGCGATGGTGAGGCACCAAGGCCGGCTCGTGGCCCTGGTCCCAGGCGACCTCCCGGCTTCCTGCGCGCCAGGCCACCTGCTGGGCTGAGCGGGCCTGTGCTGGCATCCCTGACATGGCTAGGGAGACTGGGAAGGCAGCTGGGTCTACCCTCACTTTTGCTAGAAAGGGAGTTTGCTTCTGGACCCTGAGAAGTTCTATTCTGTGTCCCGTGAAAGTAAATTAGGTAGAAAATTACTTTTTGACAAACTTGACTGAAGCCGTGAAAGTCCTTCTGCCTAAGTTTGAAAAGTGATTGAAACGGAAGGATTTTTAAAGTGATTCTTTCTCTGTTCTTTCCTTTTTAAAAAACAGACCACCCTGGGGGAAGAAAAGGAATTCAGGGAGACGGAGTACTTTTCCGATTTTTGTCTGATTCTAATGGGGAGTTCTTGTCTTCATTTGCAGGTCAATACCCAGGGTCCTCTTGGATTTTCCAGGCCTTCTGGATAGTATGTTGGATCTCCTATAATGTCTCTTTGCAAATGTGTCATGTTTATGGATTAAATAGGCTTTCTTCATGGTCTTGGGGGAATATAAACCTCATCTTCTATTTAAGCTGTTGCATCTATGATTGTTCTATTTCAGATAACAAAGCACCCCAAAACTTAGTGTCTTAAAACAACAACATATTACTATTTTTTCAATTTTGTGGGTTTACTGGGCAGTTCCTCAGCCCCATGTGGTGCTGTCTGGGGTCACTCCTGCAGCTGCATTCAGCTGGCGAACGGCCTGTGTTGGAAGGTCTGTGGAGGCCTCTGTCACAGAGCTGGGGTCTGGTTGCTGACGTCAGCTAGGGTACCTCTGTTCTTCTCCATGTGGTCTGTTTCTCCACATGGATCTCATCCTCCAGGGCCTCTGCACCTCCAGCAGGATAGCCTGGGCTTCCTTATAGCATGGTTGCGGTTTCCAAGAGCATGAGCTCAGAGTGCCAGACCTCTTACACATTTGAGGGATAGCCCAAGAGCTGGCATAGTATCACTTCCATCACATCTCGTTGATCAAAACAATTGACAAAGCCAACCCAGGTTCAAGGGAAAGGTCAATCAACTCCACCTCTTGGTGAGAAAATCAACATGCACAACCAGGGTAGGGAGGAATTGTTTGTAGGCACATTGTATTGGGGGTTAGGACTTCAACATATGGATTTTGGGGAGGGGAGACACTGTTCAGATCCTAACGGGACAAGATTAAATTGTGCATGTTGATTCTTGCACTAAGAGGTGGACTGTTCACCAGCCTGGGCCACACCAGTCAGACCCCCTGCCCCTGCCTCCTCTTTCTATCTGAAGGTCTCTTATGAAAGTTTAGATTCCTCCCAAGCCTGCTTTCTGCTTAGTAACAAAAGGTACTAGAGGATTTTCAGTTAAACGTAGTCTATCAGATATGTTATTCCTTTAAGTTGTCAGCCTTGACTCACTCAGTAAAATCTTTTTCTTACCCTGCTAATCATGGGAGCATTATAAGCACACAACTCAGACTGGGCCAGTTATAATATACTATTCCCCTGTCCTCAGAGATTGACCCATGTGAAGTCATGCAGCTCACGTTAAGCCAACCAGAGCCCTTCCTTGGACATTTTCAACTAAAGAAAGAGGGAAGTTCTCCTTCCTTTAGGATCAGAAGCTAGAAAGCTGTAAGCCCAGAACAGCTTGTGCCATGTCCCCTGCCACGTGGAGAACTTCAATAAAATGAATGAAGCCAAAATGCAGAAAGAAGTAGCCACAGACTATAGAGACCGAGTTCCCAGAGCATCTCAGTCCCCATATATAGGCATCCCTAAGACCAGCTCCGTCCTCACTCCTTCCATGACTATAGACACCAATACGTCTCCTATCTTAGGATGGTGGAGTTGGGCATCTGTCACTGGCAGTCAAAGGACCTAGACAATTCCCCAGTCGATGCAATAGAAACACCTTCAGTGAACATTATATCTAACCAATGGGATAACTAATCACAGACCAAACACTTTGATTTCTAGATTTGTTTTCTGGGGACCCTTTTCAATTTTTGGTTCTCCAAGTTTTAGTGAGCCTGTTTAGAGCAGTAGCTAGCCTATAGCTAATGTCTGGTGGTTCTCAGAGGAAAATATCATACTTTTCTTCAGACGTTGTTTTAGAGAACAGAAAATGGGAGACTACCAATGTTAATTTATACAGGAAAAATTCTTATGTAAGTTCCATTTAAATATTTCTGAAGTAACCTTATAGCTTTGAAGCTTTTTTTCTATACAGATGTGGCATTCCTGATGGGCTTCTAACGGTGTCCAACTCATGACTTCCCTTTTTGCTTTCAACTATGTAATAGTTAAACATTTAAAAAGCATTTACATTTGAGGATTGGTTGTTAAATACGATGCTCAAATTATATTTTAAATAAAGCACTGCTTCTAAATTAGTGCACTCATATCTCTGCTTCTAGCAACATTTATAGGAAAACTTCATATTGTAATAAAATAGGCAAATTCCATTCTGGTGAGGAGGTGACATTGCTAATAGCAGAGAACAGTGGCCCAACAAGTCTGTTTTCTCACGGGAGATGTGTAGAAACACTTGCCATTGAGGTTTTGTTTGCCCTTTGAAGTTAATGAATTACGTAAACTAATAATAACTAATAGTAGCTTCCTTCTGTCATAAAGCTCTTAAAGCATTTCACAATCAATTAGCAGCTCAGGGATGTCACTATTTTCGGACATGTTGCAATGTGAGTCTATTCAGAGTTAACACAGAACTGACTTTATTGCTGAGCAGCTCAGGGTGTGGCTGGGTTGCAAGCCGATCAAGGAAGCTTTGACGTTTATAAGGAAAGCTTTCAATGTCTCACCAGCTTATTGGCAAGGTTTCTTGGTACCTTGCTTTTATTTTTCACATATTGCTTTTGGCATTACTTAAGCATTGTCCATTGAATTTGGCACTGGAGTTGAAGTTTGATGTTTCTACTTTTCTAAGTTGTGTTGCTGCATTGCTGCTCTTGGTTAGATAAGCTAAATGTGTGTCCCCAACAGAAGCAAAGCCCAATATACTGCATGGTTATCCAGTATATGTGGTTGGCACAGGCCAGCAACCTGGGTGATTTAAGTCAGAATGGAATTTAGGTTACAGTCTTGCTAGAAACCATTCAAGACTTATGGGCCAAATCTAAACATTCAAAAATGCTATCAACTTTGAAAAGCTGTTGAAGCCCTATGCAATTAAGTATTTGCTCATAACAATGGGTGACCTGAAAGATGGTGACATGATATGGTACAGTTTCTGTAGAATCTTTAGCTACAGGGGATGCTTAGGACTTTTTAAATTCACATGGGATGTTTGTTTGAATCAAACACAGGTCAAATTTAAATAGCTCTTCATGAATCCTCCTAAGGGGAATTTTAAGGTAGTTTGAAAAACCTTATATAATTTACTTCTATTATCTGCGGGCTCTTAACCTGACCAGAAACTGAGTACTCTGTCTTATTTGGTAGTTTAAATCAGGGAAGGCCCTAGCAGCTGTCCTATCAGGGAGTCCTAAGCTGGGATGGATAATGCAGCTCTTTTCTTTTAGCCAAGCCCTGCCTTCAAGTGGCAGAAAAGTCATGTTTTAGCTACCAAACACAGTGTGGTGGGCTGAGTAATGCTCTTCCCATACCCCTTACAAAGATATCCTGTCTTTTACCTTATATGACAAAACCTCCCCAACCCCGGCTGCATAGCATGAGGTGGGTGGTGGGCTAATGAGTGAAGCTTCATCTGTATTTATAGCTGCTCCCCATTGCTCGCATTACCACCTGAGCTCTGTCTCCTATCATATCAGCAGTGGCATTGGATTCCCAGAGGTATGCGAACCCTACTGTGAACGGCACATGTGAGGGATCTAAGAACTTGCTCTTTATGAGAATCTAATGCCTGATGATCTGAGGTGGAGCTGAGGCTGTGATGCTAGTGCTGGGGAGCAGCTGCAAATCACATTAGTATTAGCAAGAGGCTTGACTGCACAGAGATCATAATAAATCAATTGCTTGCAGACTCATATAAAAACCCTGTAAGTGAGTGGCGACTACTAACCTGTATCTGGCACTTGAATCATCCTGAATCCTTCCCTCCACCCCGTCTGTGGAAAAAATCGTCTTTCCACAATACTGGTCCCTGGTGCCAAAAAGGTTGGGGACTTATGTTGGGGAGAAAAAATCAAACAAATCCAAAAACAAAAACAAAATACCCCCCAAACCTTTGCAGATTGGTTTAAATTAAGGATTTTGAGATAGGACATTATCTTAGATGATCTTGGTGAGTACTAAATGCAATCACTTTTATCCTTAATGAGAGGGAGGCAGAGGGAGATTTGACAAAGATAAGAAGACCAGGGGGCCACATAGCCAGAGATTACAGTGATGCGACCACAAGCCAAGGAGTGCCAGCAGCTGCCAGCAGCTGGAGGGGTAAGGAAAGGATTCTCCTTGAGAGCCCTGGAGGGAGCATGGCTGAAACCTTGAATTCGAACTTTTGGCCACCAGAACTGTGAGAGAATACATTTCTGCCTTTAAGCCACCAATTTGTGATCATCTGGTATAGCAGCCCTAGGAAAGTAGTGCAAACCGTGAGGTGAAGCACTGTTAAGGGGGCAGACAGGGAGATCTACAGTCATGCCATGATCTGCCTCAAGTTGGGAAGTCTAGAGAATGCAACTGTGGTCCAGAACTGGGCTCCAAAGTCTGAGACTGATTATTTGGGTCCAATCATGTCAATTGCCAAAGAAATTAAGGTGTGAAACTCGTGGTAGGCATTTTGAGACTTCCTCTGGCTTGGATTACATCCTATGCTGCAGCCTGTCCAATCTCTCAGATCTGCTGTTGTGTGTGTGTGTGTGTGTGTGTGTGTGTGTGTGTGTGTGTCACGATGTTAGATGCTAATGGTCTGTGGAGGCCTGTGTTTAATTGGGCTTTCCTTCATCTCAACTTTGCCTTTAGCTAATGGAACTTCATTTTGAGGGTTATTTTCTCTATTTCCTTTAGCTCTCTTGTTGGTAGGAGACTTTTTCTAAGATGACTCCTCAAATTGTACAACTGAATTATGGAAATCTTTGTGAAACCCAGTATGTTACTGTCCTTCCAGGCGAAAAGGGAAGTGGGGTGGGCTGGCAGCCTTGCCTGGTGAAGAGTGGACACACTCCCCCCATCAGGGGCTGGGAAGTGTCCGTACCTGTGGGGCAGCTGGAAGAGTGAGCCTGGAGTCCACAGGGAGGAACTCCTTGGCTATCTCTGGGCTACACGCGTTGGGATAGGGAATAACGTCTATTGCTCAGGGGGCTCTACCTTCTGACAAGGAACCCCTGGGGGAAGCATTGGGTGTGCTGCTCACTATTAGGGACTGAAGGAGAGTCGGCTGAACAGAACAAAGTGATTCTGAGGACAGAATGGCTCAATCAAATGAAAAGTGATTTCAGAGCTGACATCAGCCTGACAGTAACAACCAGGTTCTCATTATTATCTGCTTTTGAACCTCAGTAGGGGAACTTGACTACCTTTGATACGGCAGCACAATACTTCATGTTTAAAGATTAAAGCAGCTTTCTGGCTTGTTAGAAAGAAATCACATGGGAATGGGTTTCACAGCCAGAAGCTGGGCTCCCTGAAAAGATGTCACTCTGCAGCAAGATGATCTCCCCCTTTCCTGAATATGAAAAAAGCCCATGATTAATTCTCTCCGTGAGGAGCCCCATCTCCCACTGCTGTTCGTTTAAGATTGAAACAATATAGTCTGATTACCATTGTGTCCTGTGTGGTTTAGACTGTAGGTGCAAAATGGGAAATGTAAGAATTTTTTTTGTTTGTTTTTTTTTTTTTTTTTGCTTTTGCATCTTATCACTCTAGAAGAAGGTTATAGTTTGGAAGTGGAATTAGAGACAATGCAACAGTAATTAAATAAATTAAATAAAGACTGGTGTCTTCCCAGGGACTAAATCGTCCGTGTCAAGATTTTGATTGGCAGTGTGTAATTAAAAGTTGCTTTAAATGGTTACTAAACATAACCAGTTATAAAAAGGTGACAAAGGGGAACAATTTTAATATAAGAATTTTTAAAAAGTTAGACACATTTAGAATATGTGTAAAACATCTGATTAAACATTTAAAAGTAAATCCAGAGGGTGCTCTGACAAGTTTTTGCTTTCTTGTTTACATAAAGCAATAATTTAGTATATTCTGTATTTGTAAATAATTACCAGTTAATGTGTATATGTTTTTAGTGAAAAGGGGAAAATTTGAGATTCCAGAAGGATGGTATTTTAGGTGATGAGTTCCAATATGCATGAATTTATCCCTTTTTCTATTGTATTTATTTGCTATTATTAAAATAATTAAACATTTTAATTGTTGGTTTTACTGTATATAAATTGTTCCTCAAATAAAACATTTTAATTATTGGTCAATGTGAGTACAATATTTTGATGGGGGAGCAGGAAACATCTTAAGACAGGGGACAGGGGACAGCACAGACTGCTTCTTCTGATCCCTAAGTAACATTTACGTGAAGGCTCATTTATTTTGCAAAACCTTGTCAGTAGCAATATCATAGGGAGTGACCAAAATGTAGAGATAAGCTTATTTTAAAGATTGAAAAAATTAAATTGATTTAACATAGGTACTTGTGAGTATAATTTAGTTCACATACACTTTGTTAGTATGAGTTTTATTTGTTTTTTCAGGAAACACTGTCCTTGATGGTCAAGGTCAAGTCCAGCTGGTTGTCCAGATCCAGGCCCACAGCTGGGAAAAAGCACTGATGAAATCAAAGGGCATGAACACAAGTCCAGCAGGCCCTCCCAGCTCCCCTTAGGTGACTGGTCATTTTCTCACAACTGCACTTACAGTGCAGTAGTAGTCCCTGTTAGTGATCCACGTCAGCAGCCCTGAACTTCCTTCTTTGTTTCTTTTAGAACTTAGGGAAGAGGTGGAACTTTCCTGACAACTCATAAACAGGCATAGAAACTCATGACTGGCATTATTAATCTCTAAAGAAAAACACAGCAGGGCCTTTTAAAATGTCAGGTTGAGAGCCTTCAACAAATCTGAACAGCCCAAGAGAAAAATGTTGCTATTCATAAAGGCGTTCACAGCCAGCCCCTCACAGGCCTCCCTTCTATTATGAATTGCTTTGCAACAATGGGAGATGGAGAAGATCTTCCCATAGGAGCAACGTGGGCTCTTTGTCAGGACTTAGTTCCATCTGACTCTCAGATCAACTATGATGACAATTTAGATTACTGTCCGAAAGGGACTCGGCCAGGCCTGAGTTTCAAAGTTTTTTGCCTGAGGTGATCCCTTATGGTGGTCAATTCCATGGACTGCCGTTTGTTCTCGGGGTCACAGTGATGGACCCAAGTTTCATCACCTGTAATGATTTTTATTAAGAAGTCCTCACCTTCTTTTTCAAAAATTTCAAAAAAATTGAAGGAACTTTATCTGCTGTTACGAATTCAGGAATAACATGCAGTTTGAACCGAACGTCTGAACTCTTGCATTTTGATGTGCCCTGGGTGAAAAATATAAGCATCTGTGTGTGCAAGGTCGAAAATTATGGAGGGGAGATACCATGTGACTACCCAGAACTGGTTGTATTTAGACACGTCTAATGTAACAACAACAACAAAAAGATATTACAGTGGAGGCAAAATTTATCAGCCTACCCTCATATGTGTTTGCACCTATACTTCCAATTCCAATCAATCACCACGGGTTTATTCTTGTCTTCCCCTCTCCCTTAATCATCAGTATATTTACTTATCTTCTCCATCCCTCCAGACGTAAGCCATCTCCACACCAGGCAGGATGTCTCTGTCTCCCCAGCCCCACCAGCCCGACATTGCTGGTCCTGCTGGCCTCACTGGCTGTATTCGCTGAGTCCTCAGCACCGAACAGGGAAAAGGGGAGTCCAATGCATTTGATAAGATAGGAGGGTATAAAACCTCCTGTAAATAATACACTTTATTTGGTTTGAGTGGACATTTCAACAGTATATGAGGCTTGTTTCCTTTTTTACTGATGACTAAGGTCTATTAAAAATGAAGTTCTGTAGTATGGCTTCACCTTGTGTCAACTGGAGAAAGAGTTTCTAGCATCAGCCTTCTGGCACATGCTGGTACTCATATGATAGAAGAGAAATGCCAGGAGAAGGCCTTCGTTACTTTAGAAAGTTTCTCAGTAAAAGCAGCTGAGATTGAAAACCATTTACAGAGGAAGTGAGGTTTGAACTGGCTTCTCTCTAGAATGTTTTTTTTGCTGTTGCTTATTTTGTTTTTTTTCTTATGTGGGTAGTTCCCTGGCTGGGAATTGAACCCAGGCCACAGCATTGACAGCACCGAAGCCTTAAGCCACTACCCCACCACCGGGAAACTCCTCTAGAATGTTTTGAATTTGAATCCAAAGTGGATCGAAAAACAGAAAGATAAGGACACAATGTCAATGAATAGGCAGAGTGGGTAGGAACAAGGACTATCAAGGTGAAGTGAATAGATCAACTTGACAAAAGAGAAAGACTCCTGTTGGGGCAATGAGAAACATAAAATGGGAAAGTTAGCCTGTGGAGGATCCTGACCACGTTTCAGATTTTATTTTGTAGACAATGGAGAGCTACTCGTTATCTCTGGAGTACAATGATAATGATAAAGATGAGTCTAACAGCGATGGTCAGGATGCATTGGTGAGAGAGAGAGTGTGAGGCCATCATTGCAGTGGTTTGCGTGTTGATGATAAAGGCACTGGCGGGGCTGGTGGGTCAGTCAGGGTTCATTCAATCAGAGAAGCAGACCCACTCTGAGTACTATGGAATATGCATTTACTGTAGGAATAGACCTTAACTCTTGTGAGAGAAGTGATGGAAGTAAGGGTCTGGAAAAGGGAGTTGGAAGGTCAGAGAAAGTTCATTAGCTCATCCTCCTGAAGCACTGGCATGGGTAGAAAAGTGGGAGATGTAGGGGAATCTTGAGGCTGGGTATGTGGAGCTTCCAGGGTGGGACGACAAAGGAGGGAGTGGAAAAGTTTATGGAAACTCGTCACCTCTGTGTAGCTGCTGTTTCTGTAGGTCTGCAGCCAGGCGTCTTGCAGTGGGCCTGGGCTGCTGTTAGTCATCAGGGCTAACATTGGGAAGGAGAGCTAAACATCCACCAGGAGAGAGCAAAGACATCTGAGAGAGAAAGAACCTACCGGCGCCTCTGCATCTGTTTGTCACAACTTCTAATCACCGTGACCTTCAGAGAGCAATGGTGGCTAATTCACTCCATCTTCCAAAACTTGCACAAATGCTTCATGTTATTCTACGTCCCTTGGGAAGTAGGAGCCAAAATGAAATTAACTTAGCAAGAGACTTTTTAAGGACAGCGTCTGTGCAGGAAAATGGAGAGAAAGCCAGGGTACAAGGGAGGCAGAAGGAGCCATCAGACCATGATGGTGCAGGTCTGATCCCGGGCGAAGGAGAGAGGGAAGAAAAGAAGGTTGGGTGGATCAGTGCACATCTAAGAGAGTTCGGCAAGGCCGTCAGGGAGTCCTCAAGCCAAAGGAGAAAGTAGAGTCTCAGGGAAGAACTCACCCACGCTATCATTGCTCCAGAGAGGCCAGGAGATTGAGGTCACACTACAGATGCCCATAGGTTCAAGATCAAGAGGTCGCCTGTGTTTTTGTGTAGTGTAATTTCCAATCAGAGGTAGCGGTGACAGCAGATCTCTGGGCATTAAGAAATGAGTGGCAGGTTAGAAAAAATTGTAGGTAGGCCCACTGAGCAGTTTGACCAGCTTCAAGAAAAGTGAAAGGTTTTCATGAGGTTTTGAGCAGAATTATATGCTGAGAAGGGGGAGCCAGTCGAAGGAGGAGAGATTGACAATATTGAGAAGAACAAAATCTTAAAAGAGCCTGGAAGAGGTGCAATCAAGAGTTCAGGAAGGAATGGAAAGAGAAGTCACATTAGGTGATGAACTTATTATACATCAAGTTGACAATGCACTGTAGAATTGTATGCCTGAAACCTATGTAATCCTTGCTAACAGATGTCACCCCAATAAGTCTAACAATAAAAATGAATCAAAAAGAAAAAAAAAAAAAGGAAGGAATGGTTATTGTTAGAAAGAAGACCTGTGTATGTATCCTTGTCACAAATACACACCCATCCCCTGCCCCAGGCAGAGGAGACCCTGGCCCCCTCTACATTATCCTTAGACTGATTAACACCCTGCACTTTTACTACTGACAATGCCTCGTGAGCCAGTCATATATTCACAACCTAAAAATAGAAGTCACTTGGCTTTTTACATAGCTTTTGCTTATTAAAATGAACTGCATGAAGCAATTAACGAAGAGAAGTATCGTGCAACTCACTGGGGAAGGATCATCCATAGATGTCAGGGTTCTGGTATTTTATCCCCACATTAAATTAGAGGACATGGGGGCTTGTGAAATTGGCTTTTTATTTAAGAATATGTGGAGTTAGAATGTCTTCAGCAAGATAATTTAGGTAAGAAACTTTGTGCCTATCTCTCATGCAGGTGACAGCATTCCAATGAAGTATTTTACAGCGTGCAGAACACAGTCATTAATAACGCAACCTCCTCAACAGTCATGCCTATTTCTTTTTTATAACAAGCATCTTGTTGGGTAATGGCAGGACAGTAGAGTGAGTATCCTGCCACATTGAAATTCATGAAGTACAATCCATTTTATGTAATGCATATATAAAGACTTTCTGCTCGACTCTTTCTAAATTGCTGTCTCTGTCCTTATGACTTAGGGATTTGGGAAATACTCTCCCGGTAATAACACTTTACAATGCACCTCCCCTGCAGTATACCCATTATGTCGATTGAACTGCATAAGAAATTCTCAAAATATAGCCTGGCTTATCTCTATAAGGATAATTGTCTATGAAGGATGCCATGCTCAGAAGGAGTAGAGGGAAATGACTAATGGCTCCAATGGAGGACTGTCCTGGGACTCAGCATCTTTGTAAGAGCAGCTAGGAGTGCATGTTGGCAGAGCACATCAAACAAATCAAAAGATTAGATTCCCTCTCCTTCCGTAAGATGAAAGGGAAAAACAAAGTGCAGACCGGTGTTGCTCAGGTTCAAGTCTTTTTTTCCGGGTTGCTCTGACAAACCTTGCTTATTGAGACTAACTGGGGAGAAGCAATGTTAAATTTATAGAATGTTTTCAGAGAAATGAAAATTTAATACCCCTAAATACAAATAGTAACTCAAAGCAGGTAAGCATTTTGCCAGGTGGGAGTTCTGGGAGGGCTAGTGTCCTGCCTAGAGCTGAGAATGATTTGTAATTAGCAGAGTGACTGTGTGTGCAGTAAATGGATGCTCTGAGAGTGTTGTCTTTAAGCACTTTTTGTTTTCCTTTTCCATCTTCAATGTTCTCCTTGCAACTTGGTTTACCCTAGTAAGTAAACTTTCAGAAATAAACTTCAGTCATGTCTTTGTTTCATGAATTCAAGTTTAGTGGGACCTCAATAAAGGAATTAGTGTGTGTGTGTGTGTGTGTGTGTGTGTGTGAAGCCATCTTACTTTTAACCAAGAAAGGAGAAACAGAAAATAGCAAGTTATAGGCCACAGCATCATATAACTTTTGAGGATGGGGATAAGGGTGTCATTTGAAGGGAAGTGAATTGATCTATTTTTAATATATCCCATGTTGCAGACATTGAATTGGGTGATTTTGTATGAGAAGCCAGGATTTCTAAATCCCAATCCAGAAACTCTTCTAATCTAATCTTTTAATCACCTAATTCTCTAATAACAAAATATGCTCCCAACAAAAGATACAAAAAAGCTTGGGACTTGCCCTTGGGATAGAAGAGTCATTGGGATCACTTAGGGAGCAGACTCCACTAGCTTAAACCAAGTAGATGACCTAGAATAAAGCCAAGAAGAAATAAATAAAACCTGCCTCTTTCAAAACAACAACAATAACAACAACAACAACAAACAAAGCTCTGAAGACAAATCAAATACTGAGCAAGTAAAACAGATGGTCTCAAATCACCAAACTTAAAATCATGCACTTTTCTTGTAATAGAGCTTCAGGACTCTTCACTCAGAATTGATTTGCTCTTCTATTGGACACGATTTTAACTGGCTTACACAACTGATTTCTTAGCCAGTTGGCGGGTAGAAGCAACCTGTTTCATTAGGGCGCTTGTGGAGGCGGCTGTGATTGCTAACAGAAGGCGGAGATGTCGTCTACTAAGTCTAGCAGACGTCCAAACTCAATGCCTGCCAACCCGGAGTCTCTGCCACAAAGGACGAAGCGCTTCAGTAATCCCCAAGTATATTTCTGTACTGCAGCGTAGAAAACTATGACTCTGAGTAGTCAAGCAAAGATTAATTCATGTCCAATGGACTCAGGTTAAGGTGGGAAAAGTATTGGAAATATCAAAAGGCTTTTTCTATTACTATTAAATAATATTAATTGAGTGTACTTTTTTCCATCTTTTGATCACTCTTCTTTCTTTTCCTAAATAATTGGAAACTAGAAAAGTCAAGTTTTACACAAATAGCCAAGAACAATTATAACAAAACTGGTTCAACAAAATTGTGCAACTGGCTAACCTGACCTTTCTTGCCTTTTTGAGGTGCCTTTCCTGTAACATTGTTTAAATTCCGCATTTATTGAGCACTTGCTATCTGCCAGACTCTAGAAAGCCTGTTTTCAGACAATTTTTTGGTTATATATATATATATATATATATATATATATATATATGTGTGTGTGTGTGTGTGTGTGTGTGTGTAGTATGTATATACGAGGTTGGACAATTAATTTTGCAAACTCGTCCTAGAAAAAGTGCTTCATACTGCATTGCTGAATATCATCATTATGGTCACCTTAGAGGTACTCTCCTTGGGAAGCTATGCACTGACGCCAGCGCCTAGTCCACCTTTTAAAGCAGTTTTGCAGCTCTTTTTCTAGAATGGCCATCAGAGCTTTCATGGTACCCAAAATCTGACAATTAAGTTTGTGATGACAGCTCTGGTACTTGGAGGCCCAAGGGGAGTATTTCAAAGGTGACTATAGTGATATTCAACAATGAGGTATGCAGCACTTTTTCTAGGATGAGTTTGTAAAATTAATTTTCTGACCATATATTATACACACACACACACACACACACACACACACACATATACATATATTTTAAGTGTCAGATGAGGAGCTGATATTCCACCAATAAACAGGACAGATATACTTACAATCCAAGTATATATAGTTTATAAGTCAATGTATTGACTTCCCCAGAGTATCTGCTTTTAAATTTTCCCAGATATCAGAATAAAATGCTTTTAACTGTAGGGGAGGAAAAAACTATTCCTCTATCCTCTTAGTTATATAACTAAGGCCTGAGAATTAAACTGACAAAAGGTAGGTTAATAAGAGAAAGGCATACACATTTTATTTGATGTTAATAACTTTAATTTTTATATGCACAGAGAGGTTCCTAGAAACGAAATGAAGACTCAGGGAGGCAGTGAGACCTGGGCACTTCTATACTATTTGAGCAAAGGATAGTGCACCTAAAGCGAAGTGACAGGACGAAGGCAAAGGGCTCTGGGCTTCTGCGTGCACTAAACTGAGGGAAGGTAAGTGTATGGGAGAAACTAACGAAAGAAAAGGGTGATGTTGGTGAGGGTTGTTTCTGCAGGCTCATCTTGGAGCTGACTTTCTGTTTGCAGTCATAAGGGCTGTTTTCCTCCTGGTGCAGAGAGTTGAGGGGGACACCTTTACAACGGGGAACTTTTTTTTAATATGCTTCTAGGCAGATGGGGGAGGGCAAGGAGCTGTTTCTGCATTTGCTCCTTCATTGTCTGCAGTTCAAAATAATCCTTATGCCAACATGGCATATTTTCGGGGTGATTCTGATTCCCTTCAGGACCTTATTAAAGGACTCTTGGACAGCAAGTACTGTAGCTGGGGGTGGGGGCATTTGGGGCACAGAAGCCAGATGGATGGGACCACTTTCCTGTTGGAATGAATGAGTTGGGAAGATGGAGTTTTTGGAGCACTCTTTTTCCTGAAACAACAAGTTACCGGTTAGTCATCTGCATGGCACGCCCTCCAGGTAACCTTGTGGAATGGTTTCATCAAGGCCAGTGAACTTGACTTCTTTTGATGCCAGCTTTAATTTAAGCTTCTATTCATTCAACTCCCTGGTCTCGTCCGGTGTTATACTCTTCCCATCTCATTCCCCACCTTCTCCATACCCGGCCCCCTGACCTGGTGGAGTGGATTTCTCTGGGCTGTGAGCTTCCTCCATCACTGAAAAGAGGGCCTTGGAGACATTGAATCTGCACTCCTCAGTCCCTAGCTGAATGACCTTAGCAAGTTACTTAATTTCCCAAGCCTCAGTTTCTTTAGCTATAAGGTGGGGCTGGTAACATCTGCTCCAAATGTCTCTGTGAGAATCACATGTATGCTAAACTTTCAAATAATAACTGATATTCTTGAACACTTGTGGAATGCCAGCCACTTTCCTAAATACCTGACCTATATTTTCCTCTCAGTAAATCATTGAAAACAACATAAAATAGAAACCATTATTATCATCCTCCTTTTGTAGAGATGGAAAGCAGGGAGAAGTGGCAGAGATGTTTGAGGTCAGTGGCTATTTAGGTCCTGGCACTGGGTTTGGGATCCAGCCTGTCACTTCTGGAGCTGTGGTCGATAAGCACTGTCCAACTGGCAGCCAGCACAGGTTTATTTCCTCTCTTGGAGTGTTCTGGAATGCTTGCCTACTGGCTGCCGCCTCCCTCAGTCAGCAGTCCTCTCTGCTGACCCCTACTGGACACCAGCACGACAGCACCAGTACTCCCGGTTGGGAGCAGAGGGCTCGCTTTAATTAAAGCTTGCGGCTCTGGCTGTTGAAACCTGGCAAGAACCACCTCGTCAGGGATGCCCCCTCTCGCTGCCCCATTGCACCAGAGTAACAATTTCCAGTCCCTGCTCGCAGACGAACCATCTGCGGAAAGGCCCCCAAGTCTCAGGAAAGCAAAAGCTAAACTACGCAGTGGTCTGGCATCCAGACCCTTCTGTTCCAGTTCTGACCCAACCCACCCAGCAGTCACCGACAGGCAGCGAAACCAGTTTAACAACTGATTTCCAGGCTCCAGGTCTGTTATCTCCATATAGCTGTTTTCAAGTGTTCCATGGCCTCGAGTGGAAGAGCAAGAAACTTCTTCTGTGTAGTGTAAGAAGAAACCACTCAGGCAAATTTTGGCTCAATATGATGAAGACTTTTTAAATTAAACAATTAAGCTTGTTTCCATCTGTAGAACTCAGAAGGATGAGTTCTCTGTCCATGGAACAGTTCAGGCCCAAGAAGGGCAATGAAGTGTCATGCTGAGCAGTAAGAGCAACGTGGACTTTGAAATCAGGCGAGTTTGAATCCCCTCATCACCGTACTACTGGTGCGCGGACGAGTCAATCCTGCTGCGTCTCCTCATGTATGAAATGGGGTACGGCGTAAATACAGCACCTTAATTGGTGCCCACATTTAGAGGGTGCTCAACAAATGACGTTTATTTATTTAACTGACTCTCATGAAGGCCTGATGATGTGTCAGACAGTATTCCGAGTACTTTGCAAATATGAACCCATCCATTCTCATGAAAATCCTGTGGCGTAGTACTGTTATGTGTCTGGGTAGGACATTGGACACAGTGATGTCAGGAGCCCCTTTCAACTCTGACGTTCTATGGCCAAGCTCTCGCGATGATAATGCTAATAACAGATCCAGCCGGACAGCCCCTGGTCAATAAAACCGATGTTTGACGGACTGTTTGGTGATATCAGCTACCAGCTTTCCTGATCCTAAGGGACAGGCATTTAGACAAGTGCATTCTTGAGTCTCACACAGCTCAGGGCCCATGAAAATCCCCCCTAAGCAAGCATTTTTCTCCCTGCAGACATGCCCATTAACAAATTTTTCCATCGTCCTTGAAAGTATGCTCTGGCTGCCTGAAAAATGCTCTCCTCTTTCTCCTTCTCCATCTCCTCCTCCTCCTAATTAATTGCTACCACGTATTTAATACTTATCTCTGCCAAGATCCATGTTAAACTATACATGTAAGTGTGTATATACTCGTATACATAGGTAGACACATGCATACCTACACACCTATTTGAACAGAAGAGAGTGACAGGACCTAGTCTTGGCAAATTATTAAATATAGGTCCAGCCTGACCTCATTCAGCCCCTCCTTATTTGCATAACTGCTTTAATGTGCCTGGGATCTATTCCTGTCCCAGAAGATCCTTTACTCCCTGTCTGTGAGCCTCTGGCTACAGCTAAGTAAATAGCAGAGCTGAGGTTTTCCATGACAACAATGTCTCGTTATTTAAAAGGAAAAAAAAAGTGCTTTGTAATGAAAGGTGATAAAAACAAGATTGAGGTAAAAGACAAGATGACCAGAAGACAGGAAATGAACTTGTCATTTGAAGAGTACCAAGTAAGGCCATGAGAGGCCAGGTCAGTACGAGCTGGTAGTTACGTGTTAAGATGGATGCAACATATCTGCATTTCTCATAAGCTAACATTTTTGCATGGTGGATTTTATAGTAAATAAATGCATGAATTCTTTTCCTGGTTCTTATAGATTATTTTTTTAAGCCACAGAAACTCATAGCCCAGAAGGAAAGAGGTAACAAAAGGAGAATCATTCCTTCTTTTACTCATATAATTATTCAATCATCATCTATTAAAATTTTACTATGCCTAGTTTGGGATCCACAGTATGAGAAGACTTTGGAAAACTATAAAAATAAACAAATGGATAAAAAAAAAAAAGCTAAAGAAAGTTGGTCGTTTGCCCAAGAAAAAAAATTAGAAATTTATCAGTCGATACCTTTAATTTTATGAAGGGTTATTATAAACAATTGTGGTCAATTATTTTTCTTTGCCAGGCAGAAAAAAATAGGAAAAATAGGTTTCACCTATAGTCAGAAGAGTTTAGAGGCTATAATGACACCTCCTTATAGAATTATTAAGCATCCATGTGATTAGGCTGTACTAGCAAAGGGCATAGCCTACACGTGGCTGCAAGATAAGGAAAATGAACACCGTACTCTCTGTTGACCTCCAGTACACACCACATCCACACACACTCAATCTCAGTTTCAGCAGAGAGACTATTGGAACCAGGGCTGCCAAGGCCTAATCAGCATTGCTGGGCAGTCTCTAGTG
Source organism: Lyroderma lyra (assembly GCA_004026885.1). NCBI lineage: Eukaryota > Metazoa > Chordata > Mammalia > Chiroptera > Megadermatidae > Lyroderma > Lyroderma lyra. The sequence continues at coordinate 113,171 of PVJL010003525.1, forward strand.
AGTCTGGATTTGACTCCCAGCAGCATATGTCCAAGGCCCCCACAGGGGCAGTGGATAGAACAGCAGGCTTGATATCAGGAGACCCGGCTGCAGGTCTGCTTCACAGGTTGCTTTCCTTCTCTGGACCCCTCTTTTCTTCTCTTTAAAACGAGAAAGCTGATCTTAATCTTCAGCGTAGATGAGAATCGTTACAATTATTGGATTCTTTCTGGGAGAGGATGCTTGTTTAAAATCCAGAGTTCTACCCCATTCCCCACACCCATTTTTATTTAGTCTGGAGTGGGGCACAGGACCCAAGATTCTGTTTATTAATAAGTATCTGATATGAGTGATCCTGGGCTAGTGTTCTTAAGTGCTTGGCCTGCCCTAACACAGTAACAGAGATTGGGTGGCTTAAACAACAGGCTTAATTTGTCACAGTTCCGCAGGGTAGAAGTCCAAGATCAAGGTGTTGGTAAGTTTGGTTTCCCCTGAGACCTCTCTCCCTGGCTTGCAGATGGCCACCTTCTTGCTGTGGCCTCATGTGTGCGTATCCCTGGTGTTTCTCTGTGTGTCCTAGCCTCCTCTTCTTAGAAGGACACCAGACAGATTGGGTTAGGGCCCACCCTAATTTTAATTTAGTCACATCATTAAAGACTTTATCTCTAAATACACTCACATTCTGAAATAGTGGGAGTTAAGGCTTCAACATATGAATTTTGGGGTGGGGGAACACCGTTCAGCCCCCTAAAAGCCAGGTGATCTCTAAAATTCCAATGAAAGCTAGATCATACCTCTTTGCAGGCTCTGGCTCTGTTTTGAGTCTTCTTCTACAACCATTGTGAGATTGCTAAACTCCTGTTTGTATGGTCTCTCCACTTCTCCAGCCAAAGTTCCCAATGCTAATCTGGTGACGTGCAGTGCCTGGCACACAGTAGGCCCTCACTAAACATTGATGCATGAATAAGTGACTGAAAAAGTGAGATGCATTGAGATGACATTTAAGGTCCATTCCAACTATAAGATTCAATCACCTTTTTCCTCTTTATTCTTCAATGGGGACAGTGTTTAAGAGACTTCTTCTAGCCAGAGAAAAGAAATAAAATATGTGGAATACTGACCCACAGTGATATCTACCGAGAGGCCTGGGGGAGGTGAAAATTATGCTCACTTGTCATCCTGCCAATGTCTTCCTGCTGTCCTGGACCTATAGCACCTGATCTATACTACCCAGAGATAGGTCAGGGACAAGGGAGGCAGTTAATCAGCCGAGAACAAATGTCACACGGCACCCACGATGTCTAAAGTCCTGCAGCTGTATCTGCATGAGCCTACTGCTGGAATCTGGGTGTGATCATCAAGCTTCTTGCAGATGGCCCAAGGCTCTTATTGATAAACTTTGGTTCTGAGACATTTGCTAGGATTACATAAGCAATGAAGCTTTTAAAATTATGTAATTCTTTTAGGTTGATGGGAAGATGCTGGAATGTGTCAATACAAGCAACAATAATAATACAATAAAACATAATAATAAATGAAAAAAATTAAAATATTAATAACAGTTTAAACATAGGCTGAGGTAATAGGCAAGTTATAATCTTGGATTCTGTTGGATTTACACACAAGAAAGCTTGGGCATATCTTAAGATTATAGAAGACAATATATATATATTTTTTAATTTTTAAAAATTTATTTTTTATTTTTATTTTTTTAAATTCATTTTTATTGTTAGACTTATTGGGGTGACATCTGTTAGCAAGGACTACACAGCTTTCAAGAAGACAATATTTTTAGATAGCTCTCATGTATATCTTCATTGAAGTCCTCAAACCCAAGCTAAGTCTACTGATTTTTCCTTATATTTATTAAATTTGAGAGCAAATATTCATTTGTGGGTCTGTTTCCTCTACCATACTGGGTGGTTCCATAGAGCAATGATCATGTGTTATTTATTTCTGCATCTCTTGCACCTGCTACATGGCCCTCAAAAATTGTTTACTGAATGAATGACTAACAAGGAGATTTAAATATTATTAACTAGTAGATATTACCAAATGTTTTATGTCAGTCTAGACTGGGACTCATTAATTCTGCCATGATCATTTTAATATATCTCATTTTCAATGATATTATTTATAAAAATTTTAAAATCTGATATTTAGTCTAAGACCAAAATGTCTTAGAATGGGGAATGCCAAGCATGTTTGAGAGAATAATGAAGCCAGGAGGAGGACACCTTCATGGCTCACCTCTGGAATACAAAATGATTCTCAAATTATCCCAAGTCAAACATAATCAAGAAAGCAAATATATAGAAGGGGAGTCAAATACCTGGAACACAGTGCAAAACACTTAAAAATTTCATCTTGTGCTCCCAATTAGACACATTGTTGCACCACTCAATAGTGGTGCATAATAGATAATTGACTCTAATTATTAATGTCAATAGTCCCATTCACTGAGAAATCAGTTTATAATACAGAGTTATTTAGCTTCCAAGCTCCTGGGGATATAGCCAAGAACCTGACAGAAATGCAGTCATAGGGGCTCATTATTAATTATCTGTCCAATTATTTCTCTCTCCCTTAGAAACAGCAAAAATATAGGCTCCATAATGGATCAGGAGGATCCCCATGTGCCGACCCAACCACTTTAGGGTCCTGTAACAGGGCGTTCCAGGTGGGTACTGAGGACGGCTCAGCACATCACACATCTCCTCGGGACGTTTTCAGAGCTGCACAGAGATCTGTGCCCGAGAGGCAGAGCAAACGTTTTCTGCACAGGAGGCCTCACTCCCTTTTTCCTCACTTTTCCTGCTGGCTCTGCCCTCCTTAACATCCTAAGGAAAACTCTCAGGAGAACCTTCCCTCAGCATCACCACCTTCTTGAACTAATCTCTCATTGAGCTGTCAACCAAACTGTTGATTTGATTGTTTTGAAACAGCTTGGGGGAGGTGGCGAAAGAACTATGAAGCCTCCCTCAGTTAAACAAGGTTGTAGAAAAAAACCATTGTGGTAAAATACACGTAAAATTTACCATTGAACTATTTTAAAGTGGTTAATTCAATGGTATTGAGTGCATTCACAATGTCGTGCCGCCATCTCCACTGTCTAGTTCCAGAAGGTTTTTATCGCCCCAAAGGGAAACCTCATATCCACTAAGCGAATCACTCCCCATTCCCCCTGCCCCCCAGCCCCTGGCAACCAGTAGTCTGCTTGTTGTCTCTATGGATTTGCCTATTCTGAATATTTCGTATCCAAGCTGTGTGTGGCCTTTTGTGACTTAGCTAGATTCATTCACTTCTTAGTATCTGTCAGATCCCCTTCCTTGTAATGACTGAATAATATTCCACGGTGGGGCTACACAACGTTTGGTACATTAGTTGATAAACGTGTGGGCTATTTTCATCAACCAGACTTTTTAAGGGTATCCCTTATACATTATGTCCACTTCCTTAACCTAATGAAATCCACTTCTGTCCTAACAAGAGTAACAACAAGCCCTGATGACAGCAGCTGTCGTGGAGAACGCGGTCTGCTCCAGGCATCATGCACCGTGGGCGACAAGCATGACTCCGTTTAATCCTCAGGGGAAAAGGTTCACGCTGGCTGCTTTAGCACCGGGCAGCCCAGTGGAGGGGGTCGGGAGCCGAAATCCAGCCCAGACTCCACAAGCTGTGTCTGCCCTGGGGGAGAGACATGGGGTTCCCTTGTGCACAAAAGCAGCCCTGTCAACAGTGCTTTGGGGAAATATTATCATCATTTCCAATCTATATTTAAGGACAGTGAAAATTAGAATTGTAAATTATTCAAGATTATACATCTAACAAAGAGGAAAAGATCAGGGCTTGACCCAAGATCCAACTGAGCCCATATCCTCAGCCACTCTACTGTGCTAGGATGACATTAGAAAGGACATCTGTAGCTCCCTTTCTTCTCTCAAAAAAATTTTAAACCATAATTCTAAGTAAATATATAATTTACACTGTGTCCCAGTACATAATGCACATATGTAACAAAAAAAAATCATGAAACCCTCCTTAACCTTAGTATCTGCCATGCATTTTCCCCTTTGATATCATTTTTTAAAAATACTGATAAAGATCCATGAAATTAATTTCTAACAGGTTGTGACTCACAATTTAGAAATTGAAATCTGACCATTCATTTTAAGTCTTTATTTTACTCAACCTTTTTGTGACATTTGACACTGTTGAATGGGCCTCTAGTTCTTGAAACTCAGCATGTTTTCAGATCACTTTCTCGGGCTCCAGAACACTGTTTCCAGCTTTCCTCCTGCATCTCAACCTAAATGTCTTATATGTGCTTCAAATATGAGGAGTTCAATGCTGAACTCATCATTCCTGCCTTCCTCCCCACCCTTTTAAAACTGTTCTTTCTCTACTGCTCCCTTTCTGAGTTAATGCCTTCTCTACATTTCCAGTGTCTCAAGATACGTATAGAATTTTACGACCAAAAGATAGAACACTTTAATAAAGAATATCTACATATATACAAGCACATGAAAGGATGCTAAACATCATTAGCCGTCAAATAAATGAAAATTAAAAACTACAATAAAATACCATGATATACCCATAAGAATGTCTAAAATTAAAAAGACTGACAATGCAAGTGTTAGAAGGATATGGAACACCATGTATTGCTGGTGGGAATATTATTATTTGAAGAAAGAATGATGAGAAACTTCTCTAACTTGGTGAAAGAAATAGACATACCAGCCCAGCAAGCACAGAGAGTCCCAAACAATATGAACCCAAACAGGTCCACACCAAGACACATCAGAATTAAAATGCCAAAGGTTAAAGATAAAGAATCCTAAAAGCTGCAAGACAGAGCAGTTACTTATCTACAAGTGAGCTCCCATAAGATTGCCAGCTGATTTCTCAACATTAACTTTGTAGACATTTAAATATAATTTATGGTATTGTTTTATATATCCTAAAACTTTACACTTAAAATACTGAAAATATTGTTCTGAAAGTTGTTTTCTGTTTTGTTCAACATTACATTTTTAGATTTATCTATGTTGTTTCATGTAACTCTAAATGAGTGAGTTAAAGACCATGTGCTTGCATAACTGCTCAACTAGGTGCAGTCCAACTCTGTGTAAGCAGATAAGATGTTATATTGCGCAAGCAGGATTCTTATAATTTGCCTGCCCCATGACATGACACCCATGATTAGTTTTCCTTCTTTGGCTTGTGTACAGGAGCCCATGACATTCCATAATTAGCTTTCCTTCTTTGGCTACTGTACAGGAGACCTTGGCACGATACAGTACAGATCTCTCTAAGGAGACAATACATTAGGAATCAGGACTAGAAAACGTCTTCCATAAGCTGTAGAGATGGACTACATCTACAGATACGAAATTCAACAGGAACAAATGTAAGGTGCTGCATTTGGGTAAAAAAAGAAAACCAATCTAATGGCACACATATAGGAAGGGGAGACATGGCTTAGAAGCAGGACAGGACTAGGAAATGGGGTGTGAAAGCAAGGCTGTGAAAGGCGGCTCCAGCAGAGAATCACGGAGATGGGTCTGAAATGAGGACGCTTGGTGATGAAGTGCACCCCCAGGCTGCTTGGACTACGCCTGGGAAAGAGTCTTCAGTTTCTGAGCGTGGAGCTTGTTCAGAAGAAAGTAGTGAGAATAGCTGAAGGAATAGGTGCTGTTTTACTTCAAGAAAAGAAGTACTATCAGGTCTTGGTTAGACTACTACCACAGACTCCGATTTGGTCGTCCCACAAGCTATCTGACAATCCCTCATACCCCTCCTGTACACAGCTGTTAGGTTATCTTTCCAAAAGGCATGTCAGATCACATCAGATATGGACCTGGCCTTAGAACCCTTGAAGGCACTTATTATTCTTAGGATAAGGATCAAATACTTAGCTGGGCCCGGACGGTCCTGCCTGGTTGAGCCCTGCCCAGCTCTCAGCCCTCCTCTCACCCAGCTGCCTCTCTGGGTTTTAGTCTCTCAGTCCCTCCTGCATCCCTCCTTTGCCTGGAACTCTCTTCCTCACCCTCCTCACTCCTCAGGCTAGGTCACTCTCCCTAATTATTCACTCTTAAATTACCTTATTTTCCTCCTGAGTCTATTGTCCCATATTCAGTATCAGGTAATTGATTTGATTGATTAACGTCTGGCTTTCAGCTAGACTAATTTCATGCAGACTTAGAGCATGTACGTTGCACCTTGTTCATAGCAAGTCCTTTAATAAATATTTGTTGAAGAGTGAGTGAGCCCATGGGAAATGAATTTTAAAACATAGACCCATAGGACGATGCAAGCGCCTCCAGTCTTGGATCGGAGAATCATTTTCTTTGAACGAACGGCACTGAAGGACACCATAAATTGCAGAGGGATGCGTCCTGTTAGGCTAGGAAGCACATCCCTCTCTGAAGGTTAGGACTTGGCAATTCCCAGAACCCTATGTTGGAAGCCAGCTGGCTGCCCACACTTTTGAAAACGTGGTGATACATTAACCCTCAAAGGCAAAGTCCAAGGGCATGACTTTGCTGTCAGGGCTGTCTGCTTGATTGCAGCTTTAATAGACTGTTCTCCAAATGTGCACTGACGTCAGTAGGAGTTCCGCGTGCTTGGAGTGTCTGACTCAGCCTCCACAGTGCAATTTGGAGAGGAGGATTTGGGCTGAGGATGTTTCACCTCTTTGGCGGCTTAAGGTGAAATTTAGCCTTTATACATTTCTTTTTGGTCCTGATGTAATTTAAGCTTCATTTGCTGTTGCATTTGTATTTCTTCCTATTTTATTATTTACAATCTATTAAAATAAAAATCTGATTGTGGAGCTCGGATTGGGGGAGGGGAGCCAATACTGCTGCTTTTTAATCTTTTGACAAAGTTCGAAACTGGCATAGTTAAAGGCACAAGGAGAAACGTTTTGTCACGTTAGGAGACAATAGAGGCTGCAGGATTTAAAATACTTTATGCCTTTTTATTATTAAAAATTTTTCTCAACCTTTAAAGCAAAACATGTTAGCCTATAGGATCCCCGAAAATCCCTGCCAAATGAGTCATCAGAACATCATATTTTAATACAAGAAATATGCTGTTAACAGAAAAGACGTCCTACCAAGTATTCATAAAAAGTCGTTACGTGAAACTCTAGGTTTCGTGTGGAGTTCTTTAAAATACAATGTAGGAGGATATTACAATGGTGTCAGAAATGCTCGCAAAGCCCTCAGCAGGAACCCCTCCCACCCTAGTGCTCTCAGCTTGCAGTAGGCACACCTTGGCATAGTGCTTACGAGGGCGGCCTGATACACCATGCGAGCACCTCTTTGCAGAGATTGTGAGCCCCTGGAGGCTGGAGCGCATCTGTCTACTGTTGGTGACAGGATCAGCTTCTGTCAGGGTGTCTGGCACAGGGTCGGTGCAAAGAGAAGAGAAATTGGAATCAGAGAGCTCTGTGCTTCCGTCCCACCCTCATATTTTCAGATTCTAGGAGTTGGGCAACCACCCAACTTCCCCCAGTCCCATTATTGTGTACAATGGGGACTCACACCTCCATACAGGGCAGCTGTGAGAATGAAATGAGATGTGTGGCCTGCACACAGTAGGTACTCAATAATGTTATTGTAAAGGATTGCAGAGCGAGGTCGCTGGGCTCCGCCTTTTGCTAGCCGTGTGACCTTAGGCATGTCCCGTGGCCTCTGTGAGCCTGGGCTTGTCATTTGTAAGTGGAGTAATAATATCGACCCATCAGAGTTGTGGTGAGGAACAGATTTTAGACTCTTGGAGTTAATGGACCAAAAATAACAAAGTCTAGTGACTAATACAGAGTTGCCAATGTTTTATTTTTCCAAGTAAGAATGTTCCAGAAAAGAAACTATCATCTACCGTTATGACAGAAAGAGTATTTTTAACACCCCCAAAGCAGGAAGGATTGATTTGTTTAAATGAATATATATTTTTGAAGAAAAAGGCTTTCCAATGTCTTTATTTTGGACTGGTGAAAACTTTCGTCTCGTCCAGCACCAGGCCGTGTCCAGCCTTTGAAAACTATTCATTAGGAGGATTCAATGAGTCCATGTGTGCAATAGCCGAGCATAGACCCCAACACACAGGAAACACGAAATGTAAATAGCTGCTCTTTAATATTACTCTCATCATCACCATAAATTATAATACTCACCTATTCCATTGCAAGTTCTGACGAATGAACTAGATGCGTTTGTAATCACTGGAGCTAAAGAAGGAAAAGAGGTAACGGTAGGAACAACTGGCCAAAGGCTTTGGAATAAGAGTATTTTCGGCAAACATTCTCCAAGGCCTTCCTACATTTCAGGTGCTCCTCTAAGTATTTTATATGTTTGACCTGATTTGTGCTTCCTAAAAACCCCATTTTTTTGTAGATAAGGCAATGGAGGCGTGGAGAGGTCATGGAGCTTGCCCCAGGTCACCCACGATTAGTATGTGGTGAGGCTGGGATTCCGACCCAGACAGGCAGACTCCATCACCGTGACCTTTGGCCTCCCTCTGATAAGGATAAAATACATAGTAAATCCCAATGGGAATGCAGATGCTGTCTAACCAGAAAGAAGCACAAAATCATTGCGAGAAGGAGCCCCAGACTGTGCCTGTGAACTAGCAAAGAGAAGCATGAGGAGATGCACACATAGTCCTATGGTCACGTCCAGTTTTATGTACAAGTGTCATGTTCTCGAAAAGTGTCACGTACCACTTTAAGTGCCATTGAAGCGTCTGATGCTCACGGGCTTGGCCCATCACCTCTCTTTGCTGCTGGGCTTCGCCAGTTGGGTTTTCTGAAGGGTGACATACCTTTGACAGTGATGGCTGGAAGGCGCGATGCGGGAGAACGTTTGGTTCTGAGTCTCATTTTCTGCGTTTTCCATCCACGGTGTTGCCAAGGCAGCGAGGAGAAAACTGCCAGGAGGGCACGATGCTCTGGCTGGAGAAGCCCGCGTGCCACCCATCGCCTGCTTGGGACCCACGTTCATGAGTCCATCTCCCCGCGAAGCAGCCATTGCTTTCCTGCTCCGCACCAGCCCCGGGCCTGAGCAGAACACAATGGAACAAAAGGGCGCGTTTTCCCCAGAGCCTCACTGCCAACACGCGGCCTGCGCCCGGCTGAAATTGGCAGTGGTGGCCCCCCAAAGCTCCCTCTAGCCAAAAGCGGAGTAACTAGCTTCTTGGAGATGCTTCAGTCACAGCCATGCCCTGCATTGATCCCAAGCTGACTCTCCGCAGCAGGGACCTGGGAGGACCCAGTTAAGGTCCCCGTGTCGTGGAAGGGGCTGCCAGCTCGAGTTGCTCTTTTGACCACCAGAGACCTCTGTGCTGGGTTGAGGTTAAACCAGCAAGGTTCACAGGATGCCAGATCACACAGGCTTTCCATCGTCTCATTATTAATCTTGTTTCTTATTAACCCAAACAGACACTTGAGCTTTGATTCCAGTGCTACTCAGCTAGGTTGACCAGATGTCCTGTTTGAAATGGGACAGAAAACAATGGTACTGTCCCGTTTCAAATGGTATATTTGGTCAGCCTGCTGACACCTTGCATTTAGCCCAGTGAGACTGGACTGACCACACGTACCGTTTGAAACAGGACAGTCCTGTTGTTTTCTGTCACATTTAAAATGGGACATCTGGTCAGTCTATCCTCAGCACAAAATTATATTCTCTCTGGGCTTCAAACTGATAGCATTTCCTGTGTTGCAGGCATGACTCTAAGGACTTTATGTAGGTCATCTACTTCTCACAACCACCCTTCTCAGAAAATGACAGGCAGGCACAGCGAGGTGAAGTAGCTCACCGAGAGGCCACACAGCAAGGATGCCAAGAGCTCAGGTGAATTCCAAGGTCTGAGGGCTTCACCCATGTATCAGTGTCTCTCTCCCAGGAGGGTTGTGGAAAGAATTGTTATTTAGGTGATAATGTCTCTGTTTTCTTCCCAAATGGATTGCAAGCTCCTGGAGGGGAGGGACCATTCCCTACTAAGGTGTTGCCACACTGTCTCCATCAGCCAGCTCGGGGTGCTACAACCCGCGCCACAGCCTGGGTGGTTTAAATAGGCGTTTATTTCTTGCGGCTCTGGAAGCTGGAAGTCTGAGATCGGGGTGAGGGGGGCGGGCATGGTCAGGTTCTCGGTGAGAGCCCTCTTAGGTGCTTTCGTGGCCTTCCTTGGTGGGTGCCCGCGGAGAGAAATCTTTTCCTCTTTTCTTAAGGACACTCATAAATCCCTCCCATGAAGACTCCATCCTCATGACCTAATCACCTCCTGAGAGCCCCACCCGCTAATACCATTACATGGGGGGTTAGGAGTTCTACACACAAATTGGGGAGGGGATGCACACATTCAGTATATAACACATAGTATTCATTCATGCATTTGGGAAACATTTATTGAACACTTATTATGTACTAGGGACTGTGCTAAGCATCTGCCAGTACAAAGACAAAAAGTCATCAGGCCTGTTCTTTGGGAGCTAATAATCTTATGAGGATCATACCCAGGGAAGTCCAAGAACTACTACAAAATAACCAAGTCTACTTGGCATGGCATATGCCATTCTAGCAGATCTTAGGAGTTATTAATAACTATTAACATATTTTAGATGCAATGAACAATAGTGTTATTCTCAGATGAAATACTTAAATTAGTCCAATGCTGGATGTGGCATAATCAGAAATATATATTTGGTCTTTGTGCTCAGTTCCTGACACAGAGCTTCTAAATCCCTTGGAATTTTTGGTTCTAATGAGGTACTCTGGGTGAGCCCCAGATAGCTTCAGGATGGGTCATGTTGCCAGAAAGACCAAATCGTGATTAGAAGCTGGAACTTTAAGGCCCTCCTACCCCCACCCCACCCCCATCACCTCCAAGGAGGGGAAAGGGACTGGAGATTCAATTAAATAATCAATCATGCTTATGTGATGACACCTCCATAAAACCCCCTAAACAATAGGTTTTGGAGAGCTTCTAATTTGTTCTATGCATCTCCTCCATGTGGCTATTCCTGAGTTCTGTCCTTTATAATAAAATAATAATAGTAAGTAAAGTTTCTTTTTGAGTTCTCTGAATCATTCTAGCAAATTCTTAAACCTGAGGAAGGGGTTGTGGGAACTCCCAATTTATAGCTGGCCTGTCAGAAGTACAAACGCCTTGGGACTCGTGATTGGTGTGTGACGTGAAGGAGTCTTGTGGGACTTGATGCTAACTCCAGGTAGTTACTGTCAGAATCGAATTGCATTGTAGGACACCCAGGTGTGTCTGGAGAATCAGAGAATTGGTCATTGGTGTTGGAAGACACCACCATGGCCTTCTTGAGGGAGCAACATAAATTTGTCCATCATTAAACACGAACCTCAGAAGATACAAACATCTGACAAAATGGGTAGCAGGCTCCAAAGTGCACACAATTTCATGTTTATAAATTACATCAAGGGCAAAATAAGAGATGGGTGTTTAAACACGTGTAAGTTCCTTAAGTTCCTGTCCAGATTATTATATGGCCTCCTAACTTACTCCCTGTTCCCACCCGTGTCCTGCTTGAATCCCTCATGTATTGAGCACCCACTATGCACTCAAAGTGCTTTCTCTCCTTTAATCATTATGGCAGTCCCAGCTCTCCTGGTCTGTATGCCCACAGCAGCCACACTCTGCTCCTTTCTGTTGCCCGTGCTCACAGAGCCCTTTCCCACCTCTGGACCTTTGCATCTGCTGTTCCCGTGGCCCTGAGTGCTCTTGCTCATGTGCATCTATCAGGCTGTCAGTGCAACCATCACCTCTCTGGAGAGGTTGCCCTTGACCAACCCAGTCTCAGCATCTCCCTCCAATTGTGGTATCTTTTCCTGCTGATGAGTTCTTGCTGACAAGGACTCATTGGAGCCTGTTATGCTCATGGCCAAGATACATAGTCATATCTGATGCCTTCCTTAACTTGGTTCAGATAAAAATCAGTTGCTCTGTCCTGTGCTCCTGTGTCATTTGCATGGAGGTTTGTTAAGTAAATATGTATTGGGATATAATCGTAAGCTGATTAACAGGGCAGACTCTAAAGTTAGAAGACTCCCTGGGTTTGTTCTTGACTGGCCACATAAGTTACTGAACTGCTCTGGTCTCTAGTTTCTGCATCTGTGAAATGCAGTTATTAATAGTATTGCTGACAATACTATCCATCTTACAGGGTTGTTGGAAGGGTCTGATGAGCTGTTACATGTGAAATGCAGGAACAATCCCTGGCATGTAGTAAGGCATTAAGTGTGTAGGCAATTTTCCTGCTCCACTGTGGGTTTCTGAGGGTACAGGGTGTAGGACTTTTTAATCTTTGTAATCCCAGAGCCTGTCCCAGCTCCTGGCTCTCTGTGGTCCTCAGTGTGTGCTGCTGAGTGAATGGATTGCCCAGATGAAGAAACTGAGGCTCAGCACTGTCAAGGGGCATGTCCATGGCCCCACTGGTGCCTGCACCCCAGGCCAGTGCTCTTCTGATGGCCATTGAATTGGGTACATTTGCATGTTGAGGAAGCTATTCTGTCTGTGTGCCTTCATAAGGAAGACTCAGTGCTTTTAAACCCACTTTTCAGGTGGCCTTTTATGACATCTATGAGAGTGACATTTACAGTTTTAGAGCCTAAAAAAAAAAAAAGAATGCAAGTGTAACCTTCTGAATTACTGTGATTTAGGGAATGATAGGTGTTATTTTTTCACAAGTTTTATATAATGTGAGTGCATGCTATGGAATAATGTGAATAGAAGTTGTAAATAAACTTGACGTGTATTTACGTGTTTCTAAGATCGGGCATGGTGGCAGGGTATGCCTCATCTTTCAAACATTTGCAAAATGTGTGGTATTCCTGTTTAAATGCCTCACAATATTTATTGGCCTGAGGCACTGTGAAACAGAGGCATACTCATGTTTTGGGGCCCTGATTTAGAACCTCAATTCCCCAAGTGTGTGTGTGCTAGGTGAGGCAGGAGGGCAAGGTAAGGTCCAGTTTCCTTCCCTCAGAACTAAAGCCTCTTGTCCTTCGCCTGCAGGGGCCTACTATGCCCTGAATCTGAGCTCAGCCTTGATTTGAGGAGGAATTTAAAGAGCCCAGATCCATTGCAAGTTAGCTCTGCTATTGGGTCCACCACCCTGATCTGGGTCTCAAGGCCAGTTAAAGAAACCAAATTATTGATTGCCTTGAGTGTTAGGCTTTTACATGCTTTATCTCATTTAATCCTCATAAGAATTTCACATGTGATGAAACAGATGATCAGAGAGGTTAAGTGACTTGACTTAACCAGATTCAAAACCTTGTGCATGGTGAAAATGCAAGTGTCCATTGTGGTATATCCATACAGTGGAATATTATTTGGCTAGTAAAAGGAACGAAGTACTAATACATATTATGTATGTATCAGTCAGGATTCGCCAGAGAAACAACCAATAGGAGATAGATATTTATTAATATGTAGCATGTACTAATATATAGTATATTATTGTAATAGTTACATATTATATATAAAATAAAAAATTAGCTCACATCATTATGGAGACTGAGAAGTCCCAAGACCGCAGTCTGCAAGCTGGAGACACGAGAGAGCCAATGGTGTAAGTTCCAGTCCAAGTCTGAGTTCAAAAACAGAAAAGGCTGATGTCCCAGTTTGAAACAGTCAGGCAGAAAGAGATAGAGGACAAATTCCCCCTTACTCAGCCCTTTGGTTCTATTTAGCCCTTCAACGGATTAGATGAGGCCCACCAGCGCTGGGGAGGCCAATCAGCTTTATTCAGTCCATCAAGTCACATGTTAATCTCATCCAGAAATACCCTCACCAACACACCCAGAAACCACATTTACCCAAATACAGTAGACTCTCTATGAATCAGAACTCTAGCAATGGGTACTTTCAAGCAACTGGCAAAAATTTTTTTGTTGGTTGCTTGGGATCATGTGGGTTGCTTGAGAGTGCCAGCTGCTTGAGTTCGGGTTAAACGGAGTCTATGTGTACCTGGCATCTACCAGTCTCCATGGGTGCTGGTTAACTGAGGGTCTATTGCGACTGGTACTATGTGGTCCAGTCAAGTTGACACATAAAATTAACTGTTGCAAACTATAACATGAATGAGCCTTGAGAATGTTCTGCTAACTGAAAGAAGCCAGACACGAAAGGTTATACTTTGCATGGTTCCTTTATAGGAAATCTCCAGAATAAGCAAATCCATAGAAATAGGAAGCAGATGAGTGGCTGCCAGGGACTGATGGGGACTACTGCTTAATGGGTATGGGGTTTTCGTCTGGGGTGGTGAGACTAGATAACACTGATGGTTGCACAGCATGTGAATATATGTAATGCTGCTGTATTGCACACTTTAAATTAAAATGGTAAATTTTATGTTATGTATGTTTTATCACGGTACAAAACAGCCTAGTGCATCTGTCCTGGAAGACCTTGTTTTTCTCATACAACAGGATGTGCTTCTGCCTTGTTCCTGACTCTCAGTCCCTATCTTGTACCTGGATCTCTCTGTGGGGAAACCGCTCAGTCCCTCAGTCCCTCTGCTGCAAGGGCCACTTGCTTTTTAGGGTCATTGCTCCCCTTCCGTTCCCTTCCCACAGAGGCTGGATTGGATTCTTGACTGACAGTGGAAACCTATGATGTCACTCATTCCATCTTCTGCCGGGTCATGGCTCTTGGCTGGCGGTTCTTTTCTCTCTGTGGCTTCGCCTGATGCCTGCTGCTTGTCTGAACGCTCATCCCCAGCCTGTCCTTGTAGGGGCTGGATTTCCGTGGCCTGGGGCTGGACCAGCTGGGGCTGGTCCCATCTCAGGAAGCTGGTCAGGCTGACCTGTGTCAAGTGTTCTCAGTGTCCTTTTTCCACTCATGTTCAGTCCTTTCCCCTGTAGACATATCCTTCCTCTCCTACCCTGCTCCCAACTTACCTGTGCTGCTCTTGTGCCTTCCTGTACCTGTCAGAGTGTCCCCAAAGTGACAATTAGTCCTATGCAGAAACGGAGTGAAAGCTACTCATTCTAGTCTCCCCTGCCCTTCCCCAACTGAGCCCCTCTTCCCGGAAAACACGTGGGCATCACCCACCCTACCCCTAATTATTCTTTCCATCCTGTGCGCCTAGTTTGGAGAAACAGTATAGAAGGGAAGAGCCATATAATCGAAAGCAGAGAAGGACTGAAATGATAGGAATTTTGAACACAGAAGGAAAGAAGAAGAAACTATTACAAGCTCAAAGGAGTATGTTTGGGGACCCTTTGGGGACCCTTAGCATCTCTGAAATCACATGATACAGGCAGCTAGGCCTTCCATCCATCTCCCCCTTCCCAAGGCCCCTGTCCTCTCCTGTGGGTGCTTAATGCCACTGAACCCCGTCTTCTTGCCGACACCACCCACATGCCACCCCCTCAGCAGCCTTCAGACACCTGGAGATGGCACAACCTGCTCATTTCTTGAATAAGCAGCCACACTCCGTTTGCCATAACTCTCCCCAAAGTCCCTGCCTGCAAAGCATGAAGCATGATGTCATTCATCGAACAGGTAAAGGGGGAGGAAAGGGCCCTCTCCTGCGTCTAGGAGCGAGGGGCCGTCCGGGAGCCCTGAGTGAGGCCGACTCAGCTGTGCAGGGCAGGCTGGATAGAAGGAGCTGGAGCCCCATTGGACTGCCCAGGGCAGGGTGGGGCGCAGGGGAGAGAAGTACAAAAGCTGGAAAATAGGCTCAGTGCTTCGTCCTGAAAGAAATCAATCTCTTGCTGATTGAGAGAATCAAGGAGTTGTTTTTTTTTTTTTTATCTCTGCAACATGGATGAACCTTATAACTCAGTGCTGTGCAACCATCGGCTCTGTCTAGTTCCAACCATCTCCCAGTCCCCCCAGGTACTGCAGTGGATACGAAGAGGAGCAAGACACAGTCCCTGCCCTCGGGGAGGTTTTGCCTGACGGGGAGGCTTGAGAGACAAGACTCAAGCTCCGTGCCAGGCGATACCTGCCTACATTCAACGAGCAGTGGTATAAAAAACGGGGATCCAGAGGAGGGGGAGCACAGGAACCTGAGAAGGCTTCTTGGAGAAGGGGGGACCTTGAGCCAAACCTGAAGGAATGGGTGAAATTTGGAACGTGAAGGTCAGAGGCATTCTGGGTGGCGGCCCCTTGCGACAAGTCAGGGAAGGTGGGTGGAGGAGCCGGGCTGAGGCAGAGCACAAAAATGGCAGAGAAGTTTGGAGAGGCAAGAGGCAGGGAAAAGGCTTGACTGCCTGTGTGACTTGTGTGACCCTGGCCTAGTTTCCTCATGCCCGCAATGGCCATGGTAAGAGCTTACAGTGCTGTCCATACGATGCAGGCAGGTACTTGACATGAAGCCCTAAGCCAGTGCTGGGCACTCTTGGAGCCTCAAAAAAAAAAAAAAAAGTCAATTTTAGTGCCGTTCTCCTGAGATGAGCTGCCTGGACATTATCCTGCAGGTTGTGCGGAGCCACAAGGGTTGGTGGGCAGGAAAGGAACTTGAAAACTGTGGCACAGGCGGAATGATGAGGGTTGTGAAAGGGGCTTGTAGGAGGGTCATCCAAGTCTGCTCTGACGGAGGCTGGCGCGGGCCGACGTCTCCAACGGGCTACACGGAGGTTCTCCATGCCGGGTAGGTTACCGGAATGAGAAGCCTTTCAGGGGTCCCTCAGACCCTGCTTGAGGCAACCAGGTCGCGTTTGAAATCTTTTCCCCAAGGCTCTCTAGAGCTCTCAGGCAGTAGGGCTGCCAATCACTAGTCCCCCAGGCAGAAGCAGAACGTGTGGGATAGAATGTGGGAGACTACCCCGCCCCATCCATCATCACGGCCAGCCAAATTTAGTAGGTATATTAAAACTCATCCAGGCACAATACAACCTAGTTTGAGGTTTAAAATATAGCTTGTCAGATGAGTATTTAGTGCTGCGTTTTAATATGCGTAAGTACAAACCAGAATTTAATGTGTAGGCTAAAGTACACATTAGCAATTTCCTAAGTGATCTAAAATTGTGGTATACAGGAGCCACTTGAGGGGAGGGAGTGGTGTTGGAAAGGGAGGGAATCAAAACATCATAAAGCCTCAGGGTGACTCTTCTTTATTCCCCCAAGCAGGGCCTTGAATTCCCAGGTGGATTTACAATGAAGTTCCCTCCTACATATTATTTTTTGTTATGTTTTATTGAGATAGAATTCACATAACATAAAATCAACCCTTTTACAGTGCAAAATTCAGTAGCATTTAGCACATTAACAGTGCTGGGCAATGATCACCTACATACGTCTAGTTCCAAAGCATTTCTGTTATCCCGAAAAAGAAAACCCTGCCCCCCATTAAGCAGTGGTCCCCGCCATTAAGCAGTCACTCCTCATCTCCCCTCCTGCCAGCCCCTGGCAGCCACCCATCTACTTTCTGTCTCCTTGGATTTGCCTGTTTTGGATCTCAGTCTCTCACTTGATTTTTAAATTTTATTTATTGTTTCTTCCCTGTGATTCATAGAAAGTTGTGTATTTCTCTGGACCACAGGCAATGCCTGCTGCTTTGGAAGAATTCAGAGGCTGCAATGCTGGGATCCAGTATGTCAAGTTGTTGGAAGGAGGGAAACTCCAAGATAGAACCTAGCTTGGTATTAACAGAACCAGTACCGGTAAGGCTGGGAGACAGTCCTACCATATTTCCCCTAAAGTAGCTATTAATCTTTTATATGACTGGCCCTTGCGCAGTGTGATGAAACTCTTGGACCTCTTTGCAGAATAATGATTTGCATAAAATAAAGTATACAGGATTACAAAGGAAACTAATTACACTGAGATGCAATTGTAAAATAGTAAATTATTTGGTGATCAATCATGTAACATTTATTAATACATTGAATAACAAGATCTAACTGTGGGTCTCATAACACTATAATTTTAAAGTAATGAGAGGTGTGAATTGTATTTTGAGATATATGCAATAACATAATGTGATATGAAAATATCTGATTTCCATTAGTGGCACAAGCACAGGTATTGCTAATAATATTGTGGTCTGTTGATTACATTAATAATGGAAAGAAACATGAATGGAAATTAATGAAAACAAAGATAGAATTTTTCCTTAACCACAGACCTTGATTAAGAATGATTGCTCTGGGATTGATGGTTTCTAAGCTATTTCCAGACATGGATCCCTTTGAGAATCAAACAAAAGCCAACTGTAGACCATCTCACCAACCTCTCTCCCCCAAAACCAAAACCAAAACCAAAAAACATTTACCTACAAATACAAAAATTATATCATGTTTGTGGACCCCCTGATACTCCTCCATGGACCATTTACAAGCCCATAGACCTCAGATTAAGAACTCCAGTTCTGGATGTTCCAACAGTCAAGGGCACTACACCCTTTAACTGTAAATAACAGAAACTAACTCTGGGACCATGTTTAGCAGGTCTTTGTAGAGGAAGCTTCCGAGCAAACTTACCTGTATCCCACACCTGGAACACGTGAGCTCCATTCGTGGCCAGGCTCTTGACCCTCCTCATTCAAATGTCTGAGTGGCTTGGGTCAGGTGCCCATCCCCTCACTAGGACAAAATAGCAAGCTTCATGAGCTACCTCAGCAGACTGGATCTAATGAGGGAGAACAATTTCGCAGAAAAAAATGGAGGTGCTATTACAAAAAAGAAAAGAAAGAGAAATGAAAACTAAAAATGGTGTGGACATGGTGCAGGCAAAGAGAAAATACAGTTTACTTTAGGTCCCATGAGATGGACTGATGAATACTGACTTTTTTTTTTATTATAAGACATACTTTCAGGGAACATTTTAATAAATCTTTTTGAAACCAGGATGTGGCTCTCAATATATGTGTTGAAGGCCGTTCTCTCCCCTCTCCCCTCTCAGAAAAGTAAACTGTTGTTAAATCAATGTTGCATTTATATAATTTAAGAAGTGATCCCCCGACTATTCTAATATCCACCTGGCACCATATATAGTTATTACAATATTCCTTATGCAGTACCCTACATCACCATGACTACTTTGTAACAACTGATTTGTACTCCCTAATCCCTTTCCCCTTTTCCCCCACCTCCCCAATCCCTCTCCCATCTGGCAACCATCAAAATGTTCTCTGGATCTATGAGTTTGTTTCCATTTTGTTTGTTTAGTTTGTTCTTTAGATCCCACATGTAAGCAACATCACGTTGCATCTGTCTCTGCCTGTCCTGCGTGACGCAGCACAATACTTTCCAGGTCCATTTGTGCTGCGACAGATGGTGAGAACTCATTGCCTTCCCTGGCTGAGCACTATTCCATTGTACCATGTACTCTTTAGCCACTCACCCACTGAAGGACACCCAGCTGCCTCCACATCTTGGCCATGGTGAACAGTGCTGCAATGACCATATGAATGCACACATCCCCTCGCAGTAGCATTTGAGATTTCTTCGGATAGATACCCAGAAGTGGGATTACTGTGTCTTTCTTTGTCTCTTACTATGGCCTTTGTGTTAATGTCTATTTTGTCTGGTATAAGTATTGTTAACCCAGCATTTTTTTCATTTCCACTTTTATGAAATATCTTTTCTGCATTCCTTTACTGTCCGTCTGTTTGTGTCTTTCTATCTAGAGTGAGTCTCTTGTGGGCAGCAGATTTAAGGATCTTGTTTTCTTATCCATTCAGCCACACTGTCTTTTGATTGAAGCATTTAATCCATTTACATTGAAAGTCATCATTGACATATACACACTTTTTTCCATATTCATATATTTTGTTCATCTTAAAGAAGTTCCTCTGAAGATTTCTTGTAATTCTTCCTACTTCACTTTGAACATTTTTCATGCCAATCCCTTCTGGTCAGCGAAATTTTTGTTGAGAAATCAACTGACAGCCTTATGGGAGCTGACTTGTAGGTAACTGCTTTTTCTCTTGCTCCATCTTAAATGGCTTTTAAGATATTTTTTTTGTCTTTAGCCTTTGGTATTTTAATTATGGTGTGTCTTAGTGTGGTCCTGTTTGTGTTCATTTTTTGGGGGGGACTGTCTGCACTTCCTGGGTTTGTGTGTACATTGCCTTCATCAAGTTAGGGAAGTTTTCTGTCATTATTTCTTCAAATAGATTTTCCATTTCTTGCTCTCTCTCTTCTCCTTCTGGTACGCCTATGATGTGAATTTTGGTCTGCTTGATATTGCCCCAGAAGCCCCTTAAATTATTCTCATGTCTTCAGACTTTTTTTTCTGTTGTGTTTGGGTGTTTTCTGCTACCCTGTCTTCTAAATTGCTGATTCAGTTCTCTGCTTCATCTAATCTGCTGTTGATTCCCTCTAATGTAGTCTTCAATTCAGTTTTTGTATTCTTTATTTCTAACTGGTTCTTTTTTCTATTTTCTATCTCCATTTTTATGTTTCCTATTTCTTTTTGAAGTTCTCCCTGAAATCATTGAGCATCCTTATAACCAGTGTTTGGAACTCTGTGTTTGGTAGATTGCTCGTCTTTATTTTGTTTAGTTTTTCTTCTGGAGCTTTGTTCTCTTCTTTTATTTGGGATATGTTTACTTGTCTCCCTATTTTGGCTGCCTCCTTGTGTTTGTTTCTATATATTAGGTAAGGCTACTATGCATCCTGGTCTTGGTAGAGTGGCCTTATGTAGTAGGTGTTTTGTGGGACCCAGTGGCACAGTCTCCCTGGTCATCTGAGCTGAGTGATCCAGGTATGTATATTGTGTGGGTTGTGTGTGTCTTGGTAGGTGAGTTTTGGTTTCTGTTTGCACATCAATGAGAGGGATTGATTCTTGGGATGATAGATTGTGAGGACTGGCCTATAGTGAAGAAGCTGTTGTTCAGGGACTGACCCTATGGAGCAAGATTCACTTTAGTGGGGCTCTGATGCCTGCCCAGAGTGCTCTTTGGGTGTGTCGTCCCCGGAGGCAACTGGGTAATTCTCTGGCTGGATTCAAAGCTGACCACCAGGCATGCCAGCCCCAGGGCCACCTGGGAGGAGCCCCATTGTAGGTCAAGTTCAGCTGTAGCCTGTACTCTGCTACAAAGAATTCCGCAGATAGCCACCACCTGCTCTAGGCTTAGAGGTATGTGAAGAGGTGAAGCTGTGAACTGTAGCTGGCTTTCACTAGTACCAGATCTAGGGCTGCTCAGCTAGAGGTACAAGGCTTGCTGAAGCCAGATGCTGCTTGTTTGAGTTTTGTGAAACTTTGAGAGGTTGTTTTGTAAGTCTGCAGAATGAGCCATGACAAGCTGTTTATACAAAAGAGCCACTGAAAACAGCTTGGTGTACCTGAAAGTTGGGTGGGATGGGGTCTCAGGGAATCATTAGGGCAGGGCAAATGAACGGTGTTAGCCAGGTTGATGGAGACTCAGCTATGGTTACCACCTGTGTCTGCACACAGGGAGGGTAAGGGCTCAAAAAAGAAACAGTGTCTTCTACCAGGTCCTCAGTTTGTGAGAAAGCTGCCCCGCCATTGCTCTGAAGCCAGACGATTTATTTCCTCTCCGTACATCCCTGGTGCTTTTTGAGCTACTGCCCCCGTGCTGGAGCTCAGAGCAAGTGCGTCTGTCAGTGAATAAGTTTGTGCACAGGCCCTTTAATAGGAGCAACAGGGCCTGCAGCCACTCTTGTCTCATGCAACCACAATCTCTGCTGGTTTTCAAAACCAGAAGTTATAAGGAATTCTCTTTCTGGTACTGGAACCCTGGGCTGGGAGTCTGGACCCCTCACTCCTCCAGGGGTGAATTCTGCAGCCAAGATATCCCTCCCAATTTTTAGTGGTCACATGTGGGTGTGGGGCCAGCCTATTCCAAGTTGTTGCCCCTCCTACCAGTATTGAGGTGACTGCTTCTGTATGTCCTTAGTTGTAGGGCTTTGGTTGAGCTAGATTTGAGGTGATTCTCAGTGATGGTTGCTCTGGAGTTTAGTTGTAATTCTGATGTGGTCGTGTGAGGAGGTGAGCACAGCATTTACTTACTTCACCATCTTGACTGGATCCTCGGCATTTACCTTTAATCGTTGAACTTCTGAAGCATACTTACTTTGTCTAATTTGGCTCTTATTTTTAAATCAAATATTTAACACACTACTAAATGCAGAGATGAAATTCAATTCCATCGAACAGGTGTGCAGTGAACAGTAGCTACTAGTCAAACTCTCTTCCAGGAACAGAGAGCCTTACAAAAGGAGAATGAGACAGAGTCAGCTGCTCTCCCAGAGCTTGCAGTTTAGGTGTAGAGACTGCACATATACACGTAGGTACCAGGTAAAAACAGGTACCAGATAAAATACTTACCTGGAGTGCTAACCTAAGCACTACAGCCGAGGGGAGTTAGGAGTTCCAAGAGCAGTGTGTGAGTTGCGTGGTGAGGAAAGAACCTGGAGTGTCCCTGGGCTGTGTCTGTACCTGTGGGGGAACAGAGCTCCCAGGACCCTCTGAAAGCAATGCAGCACTCCTGTTCAGGTCATTTTCAAAAGATACAGATGCCTTGAGTGAGGAGGACCACATGCCCAATGGGCTCCTCACTGGGTCAATACCCACTCATCTCCTGGGTCTCTGCTTTAAGGTCACTTCCAGAAAGTTCTTCCCAGACTTCTCAATTTAAAACTAAGCCCCTTTGTTAAACATTCTAATAGTACCTTGTTTTGTTTTGCTTTTTCTTCAGAACCCTTGACACAATTTGTAATTATATGTTTATTTTTCTCTCCATTGGTCTGTGAGGTTCTGGAGGGA
The DNA here is from genome assembly GCA_004026885.1 of Lyroderma lyra. Classification (NCBI taxonomy): domain Eukaryota; kingdom Metazoa; phylum Chordata; class Mammalia; order Chiroptera; family Megadermatidae; genus Lyroderma; species Lyroderma lyra. The sequence continues at coordinate 135,875 of PVJL010003525.1, forward strand.
GAGAAAGAACTATCTTTTTTGCTTGCCTCTGTAGCCACAAAACTGAATACATTTCCTATACATCCAAGGTGCTCAGTAAATACGTGTGGCGTGATTGAAGAGTTAAGTAGAGGCTAGACACCGCATCAGTCCTTTCTGGTAATGATGAAGCTCAGCTGGGGACAAGGACACAGTTGATAGGAAATACCTTTTGATGTTAAAAATGTGCCAGACCGAAGGGACAGCTAGCTGGTGTATGCATCACCAATGAAGAACTTAAGGGTTATGGATCTGAGAGCTAAGATAATTAAGAAGTGTTGCTTTTCAGTTTGGACTTTAAAAACCACAGAGGGCTATTTACAACCAATGGAATACAAGTGACACTCCCCTGCTCTGTTCCACCCCCTCCTCTCTTCTGTTTCTTCCTGGTCTGCCTTTAATGGGACTCAAGGGAATTGTGGTGTTAGTGTGGTCTGATTTCCCCAAGCAAAATCACTGAAACCCTGAAAGGAGTTAGACGAGCATGGGGACAGGTAAGTTAACGAAGCTCTTATTTCTCCTGAAATAGAAACTTAACATTTGTCAGCAGGAAGTAAGATGTGAAGAAATTAAGTTGAAAGAATCCACTAGGATTTTTGGCTTGAGAGTTTGCTTTTGGGTGCTGGCAGTGTGGGGGGACTAGGGCTTCTTTCCCACCCTTTAGCTGAAGACTTAAATTTCACAAAACCAGAGGCAGCAAGCATGAAGCTCTTGGCTGAACTTTTCATTAGCGCTCCCATGCCATTGTGCAAATGAAAGCAGAAATCTTAAACTATTTCCTTCACGAAATTTTATGGCTTTATGAAAACGGGCAAGGCTACCTTTACTGTAGCATTGAGTGGGTATAATTTTGTTCAAAGTCTTGGTTTAAAAAAAATATGATACGGGTGAGAAAAGGACATTTTTATTATAATACTTGATACTTATACAGCAGTTTTCTCTGAGGAATTCAAATTCCTGTTAAGTGTACGAAATGGGGAGGCTAGCTTCTGGTGGAAATGTAAATGGATGGGACTTACGCTACATTACTTCTCTCACACAAGACGTTGGATATTTCCCACTGTCAGCTTAGGGAAGGCAAATTTCGCCCCTTTCCTAGTTCTAGAAGAATCATTCCATAATGTTGGCTTCTGGAATTCATATTAGATTCATCTGCAACTGGCACCAACTGAGCACATGTCAAGGAAAGAATTACCAAAGGAGTTACAGTAGATTCTCTGTTAACTGGAACTCAAGCAACCGGCACTCCCAAGCAACCGGCAAAAGTGTTGCCGGTTGCTTGGGAGTGCCGGTTGCTTGAGTTCTGGTTAACTGAGAGTCTCCTTACATTTATCCGGCATCTACCAATCTCCATGGGTGCCGGTTACCTGAGAATCTATTGTAATTGCTTGACCTCTGTATTCTGCTAGGCCTTGGGTGAATTGCTTAAATATTCTAGGTCTCAGTTTCCCTACTGTGAAACAGGGATTAAAAGCATTATCTCTTTTTAGGGCTGTGGAGCTTCCTTATGGTAGAATGGTGTTGGTGACCTAATAAGCATTCACCCTGCCACAAGAACACACGCATGCACACACACACACACACACACACACGCACACACCTGTGCACACATACACACTTGGTCGGTGACCTCAAGCCCAGGGCTTTATTTCCAACGGGACACCTCCAGAGCCACGTGCAGGTCTGTCCTGACCCACGGCCACAGATGCAGTCCTGAATGAGGCCTCTTCAGCCCCATGTTCTAGCCAGTGAGCAATGGTGACTGCCAAGTAGGCACGAGGCAGAAGAGTAAACAGTCGGGCTCGACATGACTGAAACAACAGCAACAACAGCAGTGGGTTGAAGGTTGGTCTACTGAGTCTGAGGGGTCCTAGTAGGGTCTGCCCAGGTCTATGACATTGCAAAGGGGTAATTCCCGAGGCTTTCAGATTACGTGGACCAGTAACATTATAAAAACGTTCAGGGGAGAAACTGAGGTTGCCAACTTTTTATTTTGCCCCCTGCCCAAAACAAAACCCAAAACCAACCAACACAAAACCCATGAGCCATCGCAAATACAATATTTACTGATATAAAAATGGAATACATTGGCTTTACATGGCTCTGATTAAGCTCTCATTTTGGACCTGACGGGCACAAACCTCTCCGTGGCCCCGTGGCCACAGGGCGATGAGCCTGAGACCTCTGCTGTAAAGACTGCACGGCCAGGCACAGACTGGCCGAGGGAGCAGGTTTAGAGCATGCGCGCACTGACCTCTGCCCCTGGCAGCTGCAGCCAGGCCACAAACCCAGCCTCAGGTTTGAGGGTTCCCACTTGGGCCAACACTCTGAGGCACTCGCCCTTCACCATTCTAGACTTCGCTGCTCTTGCTTCATTGTTTATGTCATTTCCCCCTCCAGACCAGCGCAGCACAGCACAGCGCAGCGCAGCATGGCACATCTCTGTTCCCCGTTTATCCTGAGTGTGAGTCCTTGTCCTCCTCCTAGTGTCACACAGGGCCCCAGCGTGGCATGCCTTTCACCAGTGAGAATACACTCTTCGTATTCTTTTTGTCCTTTCTTGCCCCTTTCTACAAAGGATGAGTCAGAAGAAGCACAAGGCCTATATCATTCATTCATTCTTTCATCCATTCATTCAGTTACTATTTAGTGAGAACCGATTATGCACTAGTCTCTATGCCAGGCGACAAGAATACGGTCGTGGGCAAACACACACTGTCCCATCTCTCATGCAGGAAGAACATGAGAGAAACAAACGAATTCATACGTAATTACAAAATGTGGTAAGAGCAGGGAAAAACCAAGGAGTGCCAGGACAGAGGGTAACAGATGGCCTGGTTAAGAAAAGCTTCCTGAGAAAGCTAAGGCCTGAGGGACAATGGAGTGATTCTCATTGGTTTCGTCACCTAAATCCACTTTCTCTTCTGGTTACAATGCCCGATGACTAGCTTTGGGGGCTTACATTCAAGGAGTCCCTTTCTTCTCAGGCTGGGGTTGGGCATGTGCAGGCTCGGTCAGGCTGCCTTTCTTTCGGGACTTGGAATGTTGAGTTATGTGAGAATAGAAAAACCTGGAATGGGAATGTGCTGAGGTGGGGGCGGCGGCGAGGAGAGCAGAACCAACCCACACCATACCTTGTGGGGCCAGACTGAGTTTGGATTTTATCATAAATGTAAAGGAAAGTTGAAAAGACACTTTGAGCACGGGAGGATATTTTTAGTAGCAACAAATGCCACAAAGGAAAAGTAGAATAATCCAATGAACAGCATGAAGAACTTTGAATGGGTGTCCCCCGTTCTGCTCTGAGCAGGCTCCAGGAAACTAGGAATTGTCAGGGTCCTCTAATCTCTTTTAGCTTGTTTCCTCACCTATAAAATGAGGCAGTGGATTAGCTGATCTCTAACTTCCCTTCCTTAGGTGAGGGTTCTTATCTATGTGAAACCCTGTCAAACTGGACAAGGCGTCCATCGTTAAGAAGTTCATGAAAACAATGTGAGAGATAAATACTTCCCATCTCTATAACAATTGTGTTTCAAGGACTTATAATATTTAAAGAGGCTTACAAGCTGATGTAGCCAGCTCACTGTCATGTTGGCCATCAAAGGAGTTTAAACAGTATGAGACTCAGCAACCAATTCAATGAGAACTTTGAAAGAAGGCATTCCATAACGTGTGATTTCCCCCTAAGCTGAGGCAGAGGGACTTCAATTGAATGCTTGACGGAAAACACTAATAGTATTGACTCTTGGTGAATTTCACCCACACCTTGTAGTTGTCTAAATGTCTATGTGTATATCTATTTCTGTATAACAAACTACCCAACTCTTAGTGGCTTAAAACCACCACCATTTTATTTCTCACAGTTCTTGGGTTGGCTGGGTCTTTCTTGGCTGGTCTTGCCTGGGCTAACTCATGTGGCTGCATTCAGCTGGTGGGTTGGCTGGGGGCTGCCACAGCGGGGATGGCAAGTCTCTCCCTGCCTGGGGTCTTTCATATTCAAGGAGGTTAAACCATGTTTCTTTATTTACTATGCTCCAAGACAGCAAGGAGTACTGTACAAGTGCTCATCTAACATCCCTGCTTTTACCATGTTTGCTGATGTCCCAGTGACCAAAGCATGCCACATGGCCAAGCCCAGGGTCAATATGGGAGGGGCCTACATGAAGGGCATGGCCACCGAGGTATGATTCATTCGAGGCCATTAGTGTAACAGTAAGTGAACTTTTCCTCTTAGACATGGAGTGCAAGATATGCACCTTTAACTTCTAAATGATAGTGCGTTCATAAAGGCACAACATATAAGTACTAGCATAAGAAAGCATTTGAAGTCACCTTATTAAGGGACTGCATCCTATATCAAATGGCTCTGCTTGCCTCATAAAATTATTCATCAATTTTAAGCAGTGGCCTTGGGAAGTTATATGCATAATGTTTAGAGGAAAATGGCATTTACAATGATAATGAATTAAAGCAATTCATACTGCAATACTGCCCCGATTTGGAACTTGAGGCTTGCTAATTTTATATTTAGCATCATCCACGCACCCCAGATCCCCCAGCTCTAATATGTGCATGCCTATCTCATCCACTAGACCTCGGACTACTTTGAGGATAGGAGGAATCTTACCTCATCCAGGTTTGTTTCCCTACTCTCATAGCACCTACAACACTCAGGAGATGAGCCCCAAATGCTTGTTAAGTAAACTAATCAATAGCTGCCTTTTATTAAACACATAGATATTCCAGGGATGTCACTTGCAGGCTGGATCACCAGTTCTCTCAATGCCACACGTAAGTGTTATTCTCCATAATTTACAAGTGAGGGAACTGAGGTGCAGAAAGCCCACCAGGGTGGATGGGCCCGGATTTCAGCCCAGTCCCACCTGATGCCATTTCACTGATGCCCTATGATTGGAGCAGGAAGGAGACCGTCGGAGTGAAAAGATGGACTTGAGAGAGGGGCAGGAAGAACACAGCTTGCAGGGGCCCCCAGCTGTTCACTGCCTTTGCAATAAACACTTGTTGATGGAGAGATTGGCCACTGAAGCCCCTGTGGAAACTTGCAGGTGAGTCAGTTCTGCAGCTCTTACTAAACCCAGACAAGTTAATTCTTGGGGGTGGGGAGGGAGGGACTGGAGAGGCCTTGTTGCCAGGGCTGGCCCGGTTGGACAGGTGACAATACCACTTATACAGTGGTATTACTCAGGTGAAAAAGTAGGTAGCCATTATTTCACATTTTGCCTATAGTTTTTATCTCCTAGATCAGTAATATACTAACAATAGCTACCATGTAGATACTACAGTATACATGGGTGTGTATGAGTGTGTGTGTGTGTGTGTGTGTGTATGAGAGTGTGTAAAGTACTTTACATACAATGCATGATCTCAATTCTTGCAACAACCCTATGAAGTAAATTAGTCTTAATTTACAGATGCAAAAACTATGCCCAAGGAGGTTAGCTTTCTCAAGATTTCCCAGCTTTAAAGTGGTAGATCTAAAACCTAAACCTATTTGACTAAAATCCTGAATAACATTTATTCAGGGCCTCCTGCGGCTTGGCTGGGGAACTGTGAATCCCATTTATTCATGCAAGCTGCTCACATGCAGGGGTGTGTGTGTAATTTACGAAAAACAAATCCAGGTTAGGATATTTTGAGGCTTTAAAGCCTACTTGGGCGGAGAGGTAAAAATTTGTACTCATTCATTCACTCTTTCGCTCCTTCAGGAAGTACTGATTGCGCACTTGAGTATTCCAGGCGGGGCGCTACCTTAGCCCTAGGAGAAAGAGCGGTGAACACGAAAGACGCTTTTGCTTCCCTAATCACCACCCCCTCCTGATTTTACTATTAAGTGGGCGAAGCAGAGACACAGGAAACGTATCAACCCAGAGGATGACTTCTGCCCTGGCTGCAGGGGAACGGGAGGAAGCTTGCCGAGTGGCTGGGTGATCAGGGCAGGCTCCCCGCAAGCGGCGGCGGGCCCCCGGGACGAGTCTCCCGGCTCTGCGGCCCCCGCTGGTAAGCACGAGTTGGGGCCGGGCCAGGGGCGGAGCTGGCCGGGGTTGGGGGTGGCGGGGGCCGGGGCGGGGGCGGTCTGCGAGTTAGGGTTAGGGCGAGAGGATTCGGCTTCCTGGCGGCAGAGGGCGCCTGGCGCTGCGGTCCGGCGCACCGGAGCCGCCCGCGCGGGCGCCGAGAGGAGAGGCGAGGCGAGGAGCGCGAGCGGCGGCTACTGCCACGTATTCCCGGCAGTGGCGGCGGCGCGAGAGGAGGGGAGCGGCGGCAGCAGCGCCCGCAGGCAGGTGGGCAGGGAGCAGCGCGGCGGCGGAGCGAGCGGGCGGGCGCGGAGACCCGGCACCCGGCGCGAGTGCGGGCACTGGGACAGCGCGGTTCCCGCCACGCCGGCTCCGCCTCCGCGCCGGGCTGACTGCCGAGGCCCGAGCAGGTCCCAAGCGCAACTCGTGCCGGCTGGGCGGGCAGGGGCGGAGGGAGCGCTCGCCCGTCCGCCCGCGCGCCCGTCGCGGCTCCGGACGCGGAATCCTCGCCGCTGCGGGGCCCGAGCCGCGGCCGGGAAAAGTTGGGGTGGGCGGAAAGTGCGGGTGCGGGCGGACTCGGGGGTGGGAGGGACGCGATGCGAGGGGGTCCCCGGCCGGAGGCGGGGCGACCGGGAGGGCCTGATGTGGGAAGGCGGGAGACGCGGGTCCTCTGCGGGCGGGCAGGAAGGGGTGCACTCAAGGTCTAGGGCAGGAGTGGACAAGTGTCCAGCCGGGGGCTCTGAGGGTGAGGAAGGAGGGAGGGAAGCTCCACGAGGGACAGACCTGGGGTTCGGGGGACCAGAGGCCAGCCGGCTGCAGTGTAGAGCGCAGGGAGTGGGCTTTGCCTCCTCCCCTCCTCTTTCGGCGTAGACCCTAAGACAGGGGTCAGGCTTAGAGTTGGGGGCACCTCTGGCGTCTGAAGACCCAGGGGGGAGTTCCGGTAAGGGGTGGGAGAAGCAGTTACGGTTGCTTCCTCTACCGCCTGGGTCAAATACCTACCCTCCCCATCTGCCACATTCATCTCCCAGACTGCAGTGCCTCCGTCCTGGGGAAGTTGAGGAGGGACCCCTGAGTGAATGAGCTATTTCAGGGTACCAGCATGACTAGGAATGGGCTGCCTGAGGTCATACTTCTCCCCGGGAGATGTCTGAAAACGTAACTCCGATCACCTCACACACCCACGCCATTCTCTCCCCAGTACCCTCAGTGTCCGATTCCCGGGGTTGTGCTAGCTGGTCCCCACAGCCCAGCAGCACATCTGCTCACAGGGTCTTGGGTATCCCAATGGAGGGTGTAAAACGGCCTATTATTCTCTGGCTGAGGTTGGTTATTTCCGAAACGTGGTTCTCGAGATGCTGGCTGCTTTATTAGAACAACCTGTATGGTGCCTCTTGACAATGGAGATGAGTCATGTTGGCTTTTTTTTTTAAAATAAACTTTGTATTCAAGACACAAGTATGTAAGGTCATTTGCTACAATGATAGAACTGAAGACGTACACTGTGGACCTCCTGAGCCCTAGTTCTAATCCTAAATATATTAGCCAAGAGTATGACCTTGAATGAGTTACTTGCCCTCTCTGGACTCAGTTTCCTTATCTGTGAAATGGGCTATAAAGCGAGAGCTAGACAATCTGATAGAGGCAGGAATAGGTTTCTGATGGAGACTGAAATCTTTTTCCTTGTAAGACTAAATCAGCCACACAAAATCATCCTCAGCCTATTCTTAATAAAGAAATTAGGATAGACTTAAAAGAAAATATATGAGAAGCAAAAGTGATTGCAAAAAAGCAAAACCAAACCAAAAACTAATAATAATTGGTACTAGACTTACAGTATGAATACTGTTCTCATGCATACAATTAGTGCACATGCTGTCCAGCTATCATTACTGTAAAATTGTTAACTGTGCTTAAAATGACATTCATTTAATCTGTAGACCTGAATTTTTTTATTTTCTTTTAACCTTCAAGCCTGGAGTGGTTGCTCAGTTGGACTGCTCTTGGTGCAGGCTTACTTCAAGAACATCCCCAGAATCTCTCATTGCTGTAGTATTACAGATTTCCTTCTGTCTGAGTGATGTTGGGATCCTTGTACCACCACACTTCTGTCACCTTTTTCATTCTGGCTTGAGAATTCAGTAGTGAGCTGATTCCTATTGTATACAACATTTCTGAACTTCTCAGGTTTCTTTTCAAGTGAGTGTAATTAACAAACAGTGCATTAGATGTGGCGCATTGAAAATCCTCCAGCGTCTCCACCCTACCCCTTTTCCTCAGACCTTCTGGGCAGCCTCTCACTAGAACTTCCAGGACTCCTAATGGCCATCCTGTTTCGGATCTAAAGGTTATTACAGAGTTGAAACGACATGGCCAGGTCAGAGATAGCACCTTCATGATCAAGCCATGATGCTAGAAGGAGAGGAGGAATTTTTTTTATATTTTATCATAACTGAATGCTCCTGTCCTTCCGTTTACTTTTATTAGTAGCTTTCAAAATCCATTTTGGGTTCAACCACATAATTTTCAGTAATCCTTTTTTGTCAGTTTTTTGGAAGCTGCTGTTAGTGGTTATCTGAGTGTAGGTCATGGTAAAATTATATCCTCTCCAACAAGTAAAAGCTTGACTAATTAGGTTGAGTCTTTAAAATATCTGTAGTATATACGAGTGTGTGTGTGTGTGTGTGTGTACGTATATACGTGTTTAAGTTTTACTTTAAGGGCTATTAAATTACTAAAAGTGACTATGCTAATAATAGTTACCATTTGAACCCCTGCCATTTATCAGGCACTGCAGGTGAGAAAACAGTTCAGAAAGGGCACAACTCTGTGTTACAGCTGACTTGCGCAAGTGAGTGATGATCTTTGAAACCAGTCTTCTCTATTCTAGTGAGACAGAAAAAGCCATTCTGCAGGGTTGGGATGTTAAATGAGGTGATGGGTATGGCAAGCAACATGTGACGTGCCCTCCAAGTCAGGACAGTGTTTAACATAAGCAGCTGGGGACACGGGAAACTTAGGAGTGCATGGGTCTTGGTGTCTGGTGGGCCTGGCCAGGCTTCTGCACATGGGAAATCAGGGTAGTATTAAATGAGGTATACCTGTGATTGCAGTGGGTGCTCAGTGAAGGTTGGCATCCGCCCCTTCCTCTCCCTTTGCCCACAGGCACTTGGGATAATGGCATTGATTAAGTCTTCCAGTAGGAATTGTCCTCAAGGGAAAAAGGCTTTTACAGTCTCCTTTTGTACTTATGAATAATTCTTCCTGATTTTGCCTTCCCACTCCAGCCCTCAACATACAGCATGTGGATTCCAGGCCCTGCCATCATCTAAGAGGAGGGAATTGAACAAAACCAGAAGCTCGAAAGGACAGGTCTTTGGTAGGGAGGTGAAGGTGGATGGAGCCAGTTTCCCTTTGCCCATTTGCCCTTCTGTTCTATTTGTGGACAAGGGAACAATCATGAATTTAGGGGGTTCCTTGGTGAAAGGAGGCATTGGGAAAAGAGCAGGGTAGACATGGGCTGGGGAGAAGCTAGAAAATTTGGTGTGGGGGACACCTGTGAGATGGAGGATTCGGCTAAATGTGGTGGCAGGTTCCATCTAGTTCTATGAGGCTCTCTTGTGGGGCTTTGAAGTTTTCATGCTCCAGGTAGAGTTTGACTGGCGGTGGTGGTGGGATCACAAAGGAGTTTCCATAGTGAGTTGTATGCTGAAAAGGAAATTAAATTCCAGGAGGGTGTTTGTTGTGACTGATGCCAGAATTTCTCAGAGTATTTTATTAAGATTCAGTCAGTCTATAAAAGCCCTCCTTAGTTCTCTGAGGATATTAATTAAGAAATAGTTAAAAAAAATAGAAGAAGCATGTCTTTTGTGAGCTTTTGAAATGTAATCAGCCTAAATCATTGGAACAAATGAAGTCCAAAAAATCATAGCACTATGTATTTAAAATCATTTCCTCCCTAAGTAATGTTTTCCTTCTCCTCCCCTTTCTTCCCTCCTCTTGCATTGTTTTGAAAATGAATTAATTTTGGTGTCTTTCAGTTTTGGAAGTCTAATTTCTATGTTCATGACCCTTCTTTTTTCTTGAGTTAACTCGTGCTCATTCATTCTGTAGGACATGGTAGTTCAGTGAGGTGGTAAAGACCCCAGCCTCCCGAGCTGGGCTGGGGGTAGGTGGAGGGGTGATGGCTCTCAGAGAACTGGGCTTTGTACCATTTAGATAGAATCTTCACAGCAGCTCTGAAGGTGGATTGTGTTATTCCCAGTGCACAGAGGAGGAAACGGGCTCAGAAACACGTGTATGCCCACGTAGCCAGCAAGTGGTGGTTAGTCTGCGTGTCAGCCACAATCCGCGTGACTCCAAAGCCTGTGTGGGCTTCACTCCATCCTCTTGGCTGGGAGTTTTCATTAAGGGAGAAAGGGTCAGGTCTAAACTGTATTTATTGCTCTACATTAAGGGACTAGTAAAAAAAGGAATGATTCTCTTTTTTACATTAAGAGCTTTTTATTCTTTTATTAAAAAGATTTTTATTGAAAAATATAGCTAACGTATAACTTTGTATCACTTTCAGGTGTATACCATGGTTGTTAATCATGTACATAACTAAAGAAGTGATCAATCACCGTGAGAAGTCCAGCAACCATCTGACAGTCTGCTGTGCTGTCACAGTTATTGCCTATATTCCCTGTGCTGTATGTTACATCCCCATGACTTACATGTTTAATACCTGTACCACTTAAATGCCCTTCACCCTTTCCGCCTTTTAAATTTTTCAATTACAGTTGACATTCAGTATTATTTTTATATTAATTTCAAGTGTACAGCACAGTGGTAAGACATTTGTATAATTTAAGAAGTGATCCCCCTGACTTGCATCCGCCTGGCTCTATACATAGTTATTACCTGTGCTTTACTTTACATCCCCATGACTTTTACTACCAATTTGTACTTGTTAATTTCTTCACCTTTTTCACTTTGTCCCCCAACTCCTCTCCCATCTTTCACCCCGAATCTAGTGCCCATCTGGCACCATACATAGTTATTACAGTACTGCTGACTGTATTCCTTAAGTTACCCCTTACATCCCCATGACTACTGTGTAACAACCAATTTGTGTAATTTAGAAAGGTAGCCCTTGGGCTGTGTGGAGAATGAAATTAGAAGTAGAGAAATGAGTCCATTAGAGTAATTGGCACGAGAGATGACAAGGGCTTGAACTGGAGACATGGGGGTAGTGACAGTGGTGTCATTGAAGGAGGGAGGTGTCGAATGGAAGTGCGGAGTGCCTCCCCTCCCCCCGCCATATTGCAGATGCTCATAGTGGACTGAGAGCGCTCTCTGCAGAAACCCGAATTGTCTCCTTTCATCTCTTGTGACAGCGAAGGCACTTGAGTAAACCCTGAAAGTGCCCTCCCCTCACTTTGCCCACCCCCTGGCTTTATCGCTTCTGCCTTTCCGGAAGCATCCCAGAGGATGGCATTCAGGTTCCTTAGACCCCGTTTAGGGGAATGCTGGTTTAAGCATTCAGACAAAGTGTACAACGTTGCAGGGAGAGAGCCCCCAGAGAAGGAAGCTTTCCTGGGGTGTAGTCTGTACCCCACTGTTTGCTTGTGGATGTGGGCCTCAGTTCTGACTGTTCCCCAAGAATTGATCTGCCTCCAGGTGGCAGTGACTTGTGCTCACCAGGCTGGCTGGGGGAAGGGGTGGGCGCTGGGCGAGTTCACAGCAGTGGCCAGCCCTTCTAGGAGCAGGGACCACCCTCCTCTGAAAGGTGCAGTCTTGGTGGGGAGCCAGGCCATACTTGGGTGACTGGATTCAGGGTGAGGGGACATGATTTGTCTCAGTGGCTAGTGTCCGCGTGTCCTGGTTGTAGGATGTACCGTTGCCATGTCAGTAATATGGTGGTCTCGTGCCCTCTCCTCTAGTCAGTGCCAGATCCCATAATAAACTTGCTTGGGCTTTTCTTTCCCAGACTGCATGATACGTGTGCCCTTCAGATAGTGTGGTTTTGCGTGCCTCAGGCCAGTTGATCAGGTCCGGGCTTTATCTGGGCTGTGTCCTCATTGTGAGGAGGGTTAGTTACCTTTACTACGTGGGTTACCTGTATTGGGATACCTACTTCCAGGCTGGCTTGCAAGCTGTCTCTGGGCTGAATCACTGCAAAAGACTCAGCTCCCCCACCTTCTGCTTGATAGTACCCCTTTTCCTGCAAGATGTGACCTCTTTTCCTTGTCCCAAGGGCACCTCTTGGTAGCCCCCTAACTTGCAGACTGTTAAAGTGCCTGTTGAGTTTGTCTGGCACTAACAGGTGCCTGTTTTAATGGGAGGAGAGCATTTTTGCCTGGGGACATGAGCTGTCATGCCTGCCTCTTGGACATTATGTTCTAAGCAACCCCCCTCCCTTTTTTTCCTTTTTGCCTCATGATTAGTTGTGTGCATGTATATGTGTGTGTTAATTATTACTGGGAAGCAAGATATTTATCCAATGTTTGAGTCTACAGAAGTGTTACTGCTGGCTAGCGGAAAGAATAAATTTATATATTTAGCCAGGATGCCATGGATTTCTCGCTCCTTTTTCCACATTGTTGCCGTTTTGTTGGGACACCCATCTGATTTCTGTTCCGGTTCTGTTTGGATTTCAGCAGCGAGTGTGAAGAGACGCCTGGGCTGCGTGCCGAAGCGGCGGGACTCGAGTGAGTCCTGGCCGTCCCCGCGGTCCGAGGAGCCGGGCTCACGCGCCTTTGTCGGCCAGGCCCTTTCCTTGGCTTCCCCTGGGAGCAGCTCTGCTGGTGGCAGCAGGTGGCTTTCCCTCTACTGTGGGAAAGGGAATTCTCTCTTAATCCTGGTTTTTGCTATTTTTCTCATCCCATGGGGGGTGAGAGGAGAGAACGTCCCAGAATGGAGCTGGGCACATTCGGGGTGGGACAGGTTTGCAGCTTTCACAGAGCTTTTCCAAAAGCGTTCCTCCCCTCCCGCGTTTCCCTTCTTCCCCGTCTGTCCCTACCCCGTCTGTCCTCAGCGGCTTAGAAGTTGGACTTGAACTTTTATCAGTCACTCGGGAAGACCTAGAAGTGTGACACCAAAACTTGTTCAAAACTAGTGCAGCGCTTTCACCCCAGAATAAGAGCCCTGTTTTGGTGGTGGTACTGGTGTTTTTTAAATTAGTTCAATTGCTTTTTTCTTAAATGATGTAGGTAATAGCATGAATATGTTATGTTCTTGCACCGACTCTCCCATTCAAATAGTACCTAGTAGTACATGGCAGAAAACGTGCAGTCCTCTTTCCCCCAGGACCCCTGCCCCACACACCGTCTCCCTGCTGGGTCCTCAGAGGTGAGCGGTTTTAACCGTTTGCTGCACATCCTGAAATTGTTCATCAGCCTATATAGACACAAACACATATAGTTCTGTTTCATTTGTAAGCATCAAGCTGGTTGTGTCATATATATATGGTTGCATTATTTTATTTTCTCTTTTCACACAATAAATTTTATGATCTTTACGTGCATATAGCTCTTCTCTTTTTAAAATTTGTCCACAAAATATTTTATGGTATAGATAGATCGTATTTATGAGGCAACTCCGTTGATAGGCATATGAAACTAACTCAATGGCTTTGCTGTTGTATCTTCATACATACATGTTATTAGACACATATGCATGTGCTTTTCAGGAGCAGAATGGGGGTGTCAAAGGTTCTGTGCATTTAAGTTGTTACAGCATATCCACACTGTTCTCTCAAGGGCTATAGTGGTTTAAACTACCAGGACTGTGAGGCTGGCTGCCTATTCCCCCATGGCTGACGTTCTTCTGAGTGAATGAAATGGTGTTACTAATGAGGCTGTGAAACTCCTCGTCTGGCTTCCGGATCTTAGTAGGTGGGTCCATAGTAACCATGGAGGATGAGGGAGCCCAGCCCTATAGGACCAAGGTGTGAGAGTCCTGTCACCAGGGGTGGCAACGTGGTCCTGGAAGCAAGTCCACTGAAGTGCATAGAGGTGAAGTCAGGTGTAGCCCAACGGGATGCAGGGCTGGGGTTCAGAGTCAGACCTGCCCAGACACAGAGTTTACACTTGTACCTTGTAACTGGTTGTGTTCCTAACAGGGCTGGCTTGTCTGTGCTGGTGCCATGCACCTGATCACCTGTAATTACGCCACTCAGAGAGCAAAGTCCACACGTGTGTGCATATTCTTGTATGACAGCAAGTTCATTTGAAATTTCTAATTTGCTGATGCTTTACCTGAACCAGAGTTTTGAGACCTGCAGGTTGAGTGTGGGGAAGGCTGTACCCAAGACCCCTGAAGCAGGCCAGGTCCCCGAGGGCCGGAGAGGGAGAAGGACACTTTGCTTTCAGGAGCTGAGCTTGGTGTGTGAGCTTGTTGTCTGCAGGCCTGGGAGTTGCAGACCACTTAGCGAGAATGCAGGCGGGACTTGGTAGACTGCATGGCTTGCAGAGGCGCCTGACATGAGTCCAGATAATGTGTGTGAAAATTAGCTATGCGAATGAATAATAGCGGCCTGTGGTGTGAGAAAGATTCCAAAGTAGCACGTGGAACGTGCCAAATGCACTGCCCTAAATGTAAGTCGGCGGAGCGGAGACTGTACTTGGCTCCCAAAGGCCGCTCAGAAGCAGCGCACAGTAAAACAAGCCTTGCCTCCGCCTTGGGCAGCAGGTTGGCGTGGCCTCCCATCCAGCCTTCTCGTTGCAGAGGACCCTGAGACCCAGAGGTGAGCTCCCTCGTTCAGGGTCAGGGGCTCACAACTCACTCCAGATTCATTCAGTGCATGTTTATTGAGTGCCCACTTGGTGCCAGACGCTGTTCTCGATGTTGGTCACTTTGCACTGAACAGAAGAAGCTAAAATTCTGTTTCTTCTGGGATGTATTTTCTAGGGATGGGCGACAGACAATCACGGATGGTAGGTCATGGTGCGCGTACTAGTTTCCCGGGGCTTCTGTACCACAGGAGCACAGACTGAATGGCTTAGGTCACAGCAGTGTCTTCTCTCCCAGTGCTGGAGGTTCTGAGGGCGAATCTTCCACCCCAGCTCCTGGTGGTCGCAGGCGGTCCTTGGCATTCCTAGCTCACGACAGCCTAGCTCTGCTCTCTGCCTGTGTCTGGCATCGCCCAGCCTTCTCCCTGTGTCTGTCTCTCCTGGTTTCTCATCAGGACACCCCCAGGCCTTGGGTTAGGGCTCACTCTACTTTAGTGTGTCCTCACCTTAACTGGTCACGTCTGTAAAGACCCTGCTTCCAAACGAGATCACGTTCTCAGGTTCCAGGTGGACATGGGTTTTGTGGGGACACTGTTCAGCCCACACAATATGTGAAGTGGCGATGATTGCTGAAAAGCAGGGGGAGTGCTCAGGGCAGAGGTGGGGTGGGGAGGTGTTGGAAGGCGAGCAGTGCAGGCCTTGCTGAGCACTGGTCTTCGAGCTTCCATCGTGAGGAAGGAGCTGGTGTGTGTGGGGAGAGCATTCTAGGCAGAGTGAAAGCAACTGCGGAGGCCTTGAGGTTGTCGGGTGCACTGCTGGGATGGTGATGGGACAGCATGGTTGTAATCCTCTGTGTGTGTGTGTGTGTGTGTGTGTGTGTGTGTGTGTGAGTGAGAGAGAGAGAGAGAGAGAGAGATCAGGAGGACGTGAGGTCCGATCTGTGAGGGGATCAAGGATCAATCTTGCCATTCTGTGAGGACTTTGGCCTTTTGCTCTAGTGAGATGGCAGGCGCTGTTGTGGCTGTGAGCCTCAATGAACGCAAGATTGGTGTGGACTGTCCTCTTTAGGAGTTTTTTCAAGTTCAGAAGACCAGTGCAGAGCAGTGTGCGGTGTGCATGAGCTAGATATTTTGTAGCAACTGTTTCTCTGCAGTTTTGTTTTTTTAGATGTTAGTGCTCTGTTCATCCTCAGTCCACTGCCTTGGGCTCTGATCTCTCTCCTTCTAGATGCCTTTTCCCCCATCCACCTCTCCACACGACGAGCCTGGGGTGGCTGAAACCGCCAGCACCCTGAGCATGTGTGTCAGCCCTGCGGGGAGCTGCGTGTTCTCCCCCAGCCATGGGCCTGCCTAGTGAACACCCCGCCTGGGGTTAAGGAGTTTGTCACCCCGCCAGATTTAGCAAATGCTGAAGTCAGGGCGCGCTCAGTTTGCTCAGCTCCTCGGGTCCTGTGGATAAAGTCACTGTGCTGTGCGAGGACTTGAGTCAGCTCCCTGGGGTGGTGGGCTGCATTTGGCCTTGAGAATACAGGGCAGGGAGGGGTGTTCAAAAAGGTGCCTGTGCAGAGGCCGCCGGAGCTGTGCGTGGGCCCAGGGCCCTCTCTGCTGTCCATTTTGTAACTGGTCTGTGGCGTTTTCCGCAGTGCTGCTCTCTGCCATAAAATCACTTGGGCCTGCCATTGGAGTAGCAGTCATTGAAAAGAAGGCACTGCAGGCGGTGGCTTGCCCTCAGCACCCCTGGCCTGCTGGTCTGAGGCCAGTGCAGCTTTGGTTTGCGTGGTTGCTGTGGGAACCATCACTTGAGGTTCCTTGGCGTCAGAGCTGAAGGGAAATCTCCTTATCCTGCTGACATTTAATTTCCTCTTCAGGCCTCGAAAGGAAGGGGCCTGGCACGTTTGTGATTAGAGCCCCAGAGAAGCGGACGGTGGGTGGGCTGCTTTCAGGCCCTGCCCCCTCCTCCACCAGCTCTGGCCAGGAGCAGCCCATGGAGGGAGGTTATCTGGCAGGCCACGGGCACTGTCACCCCCTGGGGGAGCACTGCTTTAGGAGGTAATTATGTGAACCCCGTGGTGGAAATAGAACTTCCCCAGCGCGGGGAGCAGCTGCTCCTCCGCAGGACGCCATGCGCTCACTCACCCACCCTCCCCGCACCCATACCAAATGGAAGTTGGGAAGACTATTCCCAGCTAGAAAATGAGCATTAAACATGTGTTTTGTGAGATGGTAATTCCTACTCCAGCGTTATTTCTGGGGGTGCTTCCCCAGCACATCCAAAGCACTTCCTGCCGGGAGCTGCCTGTGACTGTGCAGCCTTCTCTGTGGGATGATCGCGGAGGTTTTGACTCGAGAAGTGGCCCCAGGAGTCTGTGCAGTCTACCCTTGTTAGAGGCAGAAAGGCCTTGCCCAAGAGGGGCGCCAGACAGGGCGCCCCGTGTTCCCAGGAAGCAGCCTGCACGCCTGCGCTCAGGGCGGCCTTTGGGCCCCAGGCCCTCAGGGGGCACATACTTGCTGAGGCGCAGGAGGAGGCAGGCCAGGGTGGAGGTTCCGGCTCCGGAGCAGGCAGCAGGCTGGGAGTTAGCTCTGCGCCCTGAGAGCTCCGGCTTCGGCTCCATGCTGGGACGAGTCTCACCACTGTGGCCTTGGGGAAGCCATTTGCCTCCCTGGGACTCAGTTTTCTCATTTTTAACCTGGGGGGTTGGATGAGACGGTCTCCGTCCCCACTGCACTCGCTCCCCTTGAGGGCACAGGGAGTATGAGCTCCTGTCCTGTGGAGCCTGACACATGCAGAGCACCCGCAGAGCGCTCCGGTGGCCTCCGTCCTCCCTGGCCAGACCCCCGCCCAGTGCCTGCTTTGTGGGTGAACTTTGGTGGCGAAAGGAGGAACAGCTGGTGGGGATTTGGCATAAATCTCCATGCTCTGGAGGCAGATGTCTCCAGTTGTTCAACGTGAGCTCCTTGTCCCTGTCTCAAGTTTCCTGCCACTTCTTACCCTTGCCTTGGACAAAGTCCCTCTATTTCTGGATAGTGTCGTGAGCATTGTTTTTGCAATTACTGGTAACGCGGAAAAGAATGGATCGTGACTACAAAATCGTATACACATTACATTCCGAATTCAAGGGCTGGCTGTGCATGGGACGAACACCATAAAGGACTGGATTTCAGTGGTTACCGCTGGATTGTGATATCACAGGAGATTTTTTATCTTTATGTTTTTCAGCATTTTCTCTACTGATCACCTGGTCTCCTTATGATAAAAATTATTAAGATTTCTATAAATAATAAATATTTATTAGGATTTAACATGGGCTAGGTATTATAAGAACTTGCCATTATGATATCTTATTTCATCCTCACCATGAACCTGTGAGATCCTTTTTTTAAATATAAATATTAACTTATTTTTTTGTTGTAAAATATACATAAAATTTGCCTTTTTAACCATTTTATAGAGTTCTGTGTATTAAGTGCATTCACGGTGAGATCCTTTATTTTTTTTAACTCCCTTTTTCATAAACGAGGAAGCTGAAACTTGGGAAAACAGAGGTGCTTGCCTAAGGTCACAGAGTGAAGTAGTTCTGAGACAGGATTTGAACTCAGGACACAGAGACTCAGAGATCTGGGTGCTTTGGTTTGTGGTGGTTGGAGTCCATGATCCCTTACCGTGCCCTGTGCTCCCCACTTGACTGCAGAAAGCTGGTCGCCAGTGTGTCTCTCCCTTGACAGGTCTGGGGTTGGGCTGTGTATTTGTCAGGGAGGGGGGCAGTCAGCCTGGCTCAGGGCACGTGGGGCTGACAGGGGTGCTTCCTGTTGCCAGACACCAGGGTCAGTGATCTGTGTTGTCTTGTTTGTCCTTGTTCAGAAGGTGGACATGTGTGTTCCAAACCTGTCTCTAGAAGGTGCTCAGAAATGGGGTGCAGTGGGAAGGGCAGTGGCCTGGAGCTTGGACACCTGGCTTCCTCAGGTCTGGGTGTGCCCTGCTGCGTCGTTTTAGAGAAAGGGTATGAACTTGGAGTTGGAGGTGGTCCCTTAGTCCTGATTTTACCATGTGGGAGACATGCTTTGGCCTAATTTCCTCACTTCTAAGTGGGTGATAAAAGTGCTTGTTCTGCTTGCCTTGCACGACTGTCGATGACGACGTGCCACGACATAGGAGAAAAGTGCTGAGTGCAATAAAGGGCGGCCCGTGAATGTCTGCGGTGGGAATTTGGGGCGTCCAGGGGTGGGGAGAGCGTCTGAGGCTGACCTCAGAGGCCTGAGCAGGAGGCACTCGGACGTGAAGAGTGGCCGACTTTCTCTGTTTCCTTGGTGGCCATCTGCGTGCTTCCTGGCCGGTAAAGCACAGTGTTCTGTTGTCTCCCTAGTGCTGTACGTTGCAGTGCTCTGGGATTGGCTGGCATGAGTCTCTGCCAAGGTCTTGGGATCCATTCTCCCTAAGACTTATAGCTCCCTGGTGGATCACAGCTATGTGATAGGTGACAGTATTTGGTCTTGTGTCTCTCTTCTTTATCTTTACAGCAAGTGTCATCTGTCTGTTTCTGTTTTCTGATCTTGAGCCCACAAGTGTGCGAGTGAGCTGGAACTGGGGGACTCACAGTGAGGGCAGGCACTCACCTTCTCATGGTATACACACATGGGGCTTGCTTCTCGACACCCCAAGACTCTTATGTGCTGGGCAAGACTCTGTGTGTCCTGGGGAAGACTGTGTGTTCGGGGGAGACTGTGTGCTGGGGAGACCATGTGTCCTGGGGAAGACCGTGCGTGCTGGGGAAGACTGTGTGTGCTGGGGAGACTGTGCGAGCTGGGGAAGACTGTGTGCTGGGGAGACCATGTGTCCTGGGGAAGACTGTGCGAGCTGGGGAAGACTGTGTGCTGGGGAAGACTGTGTGCTGGGGAGGACTGTGTGCTGGAGAG